>JAPKLW010001556.1:0-32349 GCA_026898455.1 Plectranthus barbatus
GCTGAAGCGAAATTGGGTCCCAGCTGCCACCTTCTAGCAGTGTTGAAGAAATGGATCCACTTCCATTTGCCAGCAGATAACTGGTGGTCATTCCCACGACTGGCGAAAATTGAGTCCAAGCTCTCAATTTGGTTTAGGTCGTCAGTCTGATCATCATGTGGTATCAGTCGTAACTGATGAGTTTGCCAGCAGGACGTGCTACCAGCAAGTGGTTGATTTCTCAAGTGGTCTCAGTTGATAACTGATGATGTATATCTACAAGGTGGTGCTGCTAACTGAAGAAATTATCATCAAGTGGAGAAATGGCTCTTCAATAAGTGGTATCAGTTGCTAACTGATGAGTTTGCCAGCAGAATGTATTATAAGCATGTGGTATCAGTTGCCAACTGATGAAGAGGCCAACAAGTTAGGGGGAAGCATGCGACTGGCGTATGCTGGTGATGCCCAGCCAAGCCAGCTGTCGCAGAAATGGCGGGATCGTTCGAATCCGATAGCGTATGCGGATCTCCGAATTTAATGCGGCATTTAATGCCACATTTAATGTGCACAGTGGCTGCGCAGTCCGACTTTTGGTTTCCACCAATCGCTGAGCGCCACGTCAGCTACACGGCGCGCCCCACGTCAGCACGACTGCGCACGTCGCACAGGGAAACGGGCCTGCTGATGACCGTCGATTCCCGCTTGCTGAGCGTTGATCCTGGTCGTCTGATCTTGCATGGACTCGAGTATAAATACTCGAGACTCTTCATCGGAAAAACCTTTACGATCTTTCAAGTTTTTCCAGCCCTAATCTCTCCCAATCTCAAGCCTTCCTTAAGTTTTTCTTCAGAGATTATGGCTTCATCTTCACGCCCCCCAACTGATAATCCCCCGGAAGACAACCCACCTTCCACATCTTCATCGTCTGGTGAGCCCAGACTACCAGTTGCCGAGCAGCACATGCCGACGTACACCGGCATTGTGAAGGTTGAGGATATTGACTATACTTATCCGTTCGCTCGACTGGTTCAGCTGTACAAGCCGGCGACCAGGGCTCAGCTCTCGAACGCGCAAATGAGGGCGGCGCAAGTTCAGAAAGAAAAGATTCTGAACGAGAAACTGGCCAGAAAGGACTATGGGGAGGAGCTGATCGAGATGATCGATTATGAAGGCCTCAGACAGTATCTGACGGCGGCGCCCCAGACTTTCCATCCGCACCTGGTGGCGGAGTTCTACGCACGGGCGGTGATCGCCGACGGCAGACGGTCCTTCACCACTTCGGTGTTTGGACACCTGATCACCGTCTCCCCCGAATACCTCGCCGAGATGTTCGGGCTAAGGAACGAAGGCGAGGATGTGGCTACCTACCTTCAGAACAACACCGTCGAGTTCCAGAAGCGCTGGACACAGTGGAAGAAGGCGGAGGTGACCACCTTCCGGACTGGAATGAGAAAGTCTGAGATGGACGAGTTTTGGCAGATGGTGTGCGACATAGTCGTACGAATGCTGCAGTGCGAAGTGGGGTCGTACGCAGAGCTGAGCATCCGGAAGTTCTCCGTGATGAGTGCCCTTGCTGATGGGATTCAAGGGAACTGGGCCGAATTCCTTTACGGCCGGCTCCTGGAAAACGTCGACAGAAACATCGACGTTCCGACTAAAGGGAGTTTTGCTCACGCCGTATCTTTCGGGCTGAGAGTAAGCCGCCTACTGGAGATGGAGTTGGGTGATGGGGTGGACCAGGGTGAACAATTGGTCAGTTCGGACTTCATCCCTCCGACCAAGGAGCAAGCCAAACTCCCCCGCCCAGACTACAAGAAGCCCAGGAGGCTGAAGGGGAAGACCTCAGTGAACCCTTCTGAGGGTGTTTCTGAGGATGATGAGGTGGATGAGGGCGAGCAACTGCCAGTTATGGCTCGCCCGCTGACTGAAGAAGAAAGGGTTACGCTCAAGCGCCAGCGAGAGACTGAGCATCTCTTCGCCCAGCTGGGAGATGCAGTGGAAACAGCCACTGGCATCCATCCCCGGGACATCCGCATCGTCCCTACTGACGAGCCATCCCAGAAAAAGTCCAAGAAGACCTCCCGCAAGAAGCCTAAGACTTCTCAGCATCAGCAGCCACATCAGGCACTGGTTCTTGGTCCAGCTCCAAGGAACATACTGGGACAGACCCAGGAGGAGCAGCTGGAGATTATGACCCGGAAGAGGAAGAGGGTCCAAACCAGAGCTCAGCTGGTGATGGAGCAGGCTAAGAAGGAGAGAAGTGCCTCCATTGTCAGGAGGAAGCAAGCCAAGGCAAGGCTGAAGGCCTTGGCAGCCCAGCGAAAATTAGAGGCTGAGCTGGCAGCCCGCGATGAAGCCTATGCCAAGGTGCAGGCTGAGCATGAAGCCAGGCGCCAGGAGGAGCTGGCTGAACAGCTGAGGCTGGCAAGCAAGGGCAAAGGAAAGGCTGATGAAAGTCCAAGTGCCAGCCCACCAGCTTCCCCACCACCAGGCGAGCTTTTACCAGAAGATACTTATCAGCGCCTGCTGGTGATGGGAGTCGACGAGGACATAATGTCCATAGTCGAGCACTACCAGCCGGATGAGGAAGAGGCTGGGAGCCCGCTGGCTGCGCAAGAGGATGCCAGCGGAGGCGGAGTTACCGAAGAAGGCCCGCTGGCAGTGCAAGGGGTTGCCAGCGGAGGAGTTGATGAGCGGGCGACCACCCCGGAAAAACTGGCGGAGGAGAAGGAAGAGAAGGAGGCAGAGAAGGAAGAAGAGATGGATGTGGAGACTGGTGCAAGGACTACTGGGAAGGCTCCCATTGTTATTTCTGATGATTCTGAAGACGAGGAGCCACCAGTTGTCCAGCACTCCACAATCCAGAGGATGGAGCCCAGGAACCTGTTCCCAGATTTTGCAAAGGAAGGGAAGGCTCAGCTCGGTCGTCAACAGTCCCAAGGAGCCTCAACTTCTGGACGACCAGCGACATCCTCACCAGCACAGCCTCGACGTGCTGATTCGCGACCACGACGTGACATAACCATCAGCGTCCTCAATTACAACGTGGTCGACGATGATGACTATGAAGAGATGGTCAATGGACCCCATCGGTGGGAGTTACGCGGGGAAGAGGCCTTCGACACCTCTCGAGTGCCTGACTACTGTATTCTCAACATCATTCCCCTCCGCGGGCTCCCCCACCAGTCGGTCTTAGCTTCCCGCATCCAGGACTGGTGCCTGCCCCTGAGGCCGATGGAGTTCTACAACCGTACTCTGTATGAGTACGCAGAAAATATCACAGTGGAGGTCGAGGATGCCGTTGATTTCGACATGTTCAATGACTTCCGGTATCTGTGGTTTGTCAACCCGACCCTGTACTGTGAGCTGCGGAGATGGAGGATCTTTGACCGTGTGGAGCGGTATCTCACGGTGGAGAAGCGCTCAGTTCTGTACGCTAGGCTGGGGCTGGCATACTGGAGGAATGAAGAGGACTGGGCAAATGAATTCATGGATACAATAACTGACGAGCCAGAGCCCTTGTCCCTTAGGCGTGTCCGGCGGCGAGTGCAGAAGATTCTTGATTATCGCCTAAGGACTGGCAGTTCAGGACTCCCGCAGCCAAGGCGTGTCCGAGTGCCCTTTCTCCAGTTCCACCGCACCAGCCGGGGCTTTCAGGTGGTCTACGCTCTCCGAAGGATCCGAGTACTGATTGCCCTCCCACCGGTCCTCTTCTACTTTGCCCGTCTGTTCGATATGGCAGCCACTGAGTTGCTGATTGATCATGTGGTGGAGGAGGATCCCTCCCGCAGCAGATGGCTGGTCCCTGCAGTCGCTGGTGCTCCGATTGTTGTGGAGCTGGAGCACATCGACTGGCAGGTGATGGAATTCGATGCAGAACAAGTCCCACCAGCATCAGCTGAGGTGCTGGTGGAGGAATCAGCTGAGGTGTCAGCGTCAGCAGCAGCAGCACCAGCAGCCGCTGCAGAGCAAGTTGTGGATGGGGCATCTGGCGCTGATGTAGTGATGGCTGAAGCCTCATCTGTTGAGCCCCCCACTTCGATGGCCCTGTCAGCAGAGCCTCTTTCCGAGGTCCATCCGCCTGCGCAACTGGTTGCCCTCATTGATGCCAGGATGGACCAGCGCTTTTCCTCCTACCGAGCAGAGATGGCGCAACAAATGGAAGCCTTCACCTCTGGGGTGAACTCCTTTTTGGCGCGGATCCAAGAGGGGGAAAGGGCGCGAGCAGTCGCTGATGAGGAGAGGGCTCGGCTTGCTGCGGAAGAGCGCCGGATTGCTGCTGAGGAGCGTTTGAAGAGGGAACAAGACATGGCGGCCCTTACAGAGATCTTGAGGAATATAGCTAATCGCAATCAATCACCTGGATCCTCATCTCGGCCATAGGTCTTGTACTCTTCATTTTTTGTGCAAGTAATTTTGTATCAGTTGGACTAGTCAGTTTTTAATCCTGTACTTGTAATTGTAACATCATTAATGGATTGATTACTGACGGGTTGACGACAATTTCTCATTGTCCAACTAATGTCAACTTTTTACTTACCAGCTGAACTTACACATTCAGTGTAATCAGCACCAGCACTCAATTTGGTACTTTGTTGATTCTAACCTGGCTCAGATTTTACTTCATAAATTAATCGAGCAATATCTCTCCCAGTTTGAGGGGGAAGATTTTTAGGTTAGAGCTGATGTGAGGAAGTAGTTTCATGGGTTTAGATCTGATAGGTTTATTTGTAAAAAACCCAGAAATGCTGTGTAATTCTTTCCTCATCAGCTGAGTGCTCGCTGGTTAGGCTTTGATCGCACCAAAAAGGGGGAAATTGTTGGGAAATTTGGCTAAGTTTCCCTTCCCCAGTAGATACTTGCTTAGATTCTAGTTTGGTGTTTTGGTGGATCAAATCCTAAGTCCAACCAGCGTCAGTTTGTCTCTAGAATAGCTCTAGTCTCAAATGTAAAGTCCTGTATAGGTATTTTGAGTTGTAAGTCGCAGCTGATCAAGACTCATGCTGGCTACTGTTCACCAGCATGAGATGTGCTTACCAGTTGAGAGAAGTCTCACCAGCAAGCGGCTGACGAAGACTCATGCTGACACTGTTCATCAGCATAGAGTTGAGCTATCGACTGGCTACTGTTCACCAGTGGGAAGATTTCATCAGCAGGAGGCTGACAGATCTACCAGCAGAATATGTGTTCTGGCTGACACTATTCACCAGCGGTGAAGCCACCAGTCACGGGAGATTCCAAGAGATAACATCAGACGAATTGGTAGACCTTGATTGTGCTAAGGAAAGTCACCAGCAGAGACTGCCAGCACAAAGATCACCAGTATGATCTACCAGTCGGAGGTTATCAGCAGAATTGAAGATTCGCTCTCCAGAGTCTTAGAGACAAAAAGAAGATTCGTCTGAGGAAGTAACTGACAGTGTATGACTTTAAGGAGGATGCCTTAAAGTCTATCAGTTCAAGACACCAGTTCCGATTCCTCGTACTGACGAATAGAGTCGTTCTGACACAAAGAGATCTGTGTCAGATAAAGCGATCAAAGGTATGGCGCTTTCCGGAAATTCCTACCTGCCGCCTGCAGAAGGACATGCAAGGACAGAGACTTTTCCGGATGTGTCCAAACGGCTAGTATTTGAATCTGAATCTCACGTCTATAAATACGTGAGATCCAACAGCATTCAATACTCTTGCCCACTCTTAACACTCTTGACCTACCGAAAGCTCAAACGCATTCATATCAGCGAACAAGCAGTCTTTCGAGGCTTTTCATAAAGCTTATCCGTGTGTTGATTTATTCAAACACGAGACTCCAAGCTTCTAGCTTGTGAGTTATTGATCTCATTTGGTGTTCTTTCTCATTCCGAGGAAGAACATAGCAGCTCTTGAGCCAGCCAGCTCCAGAGTTATTACGGGCAGTTTTGCCACCAGCAAGAGTCAAGTTCTTGGGAGAACTAAACACCCACGTCGTCAGTGGTACCGGTGGAGGTTAAAGTGACGTGCTCGCACTCCATCCAGCTGACAAGAGTTGAAGAAGGACAAGACCCGGGAGCGGTTGATCCAGTGGACTGGTAGACAAGGCATCTACCAGCTGGAAATAGATCGTAGGATATCTTGTACCAGATTGCTCTCTTTAGTGAATTTCCAGTGCTTCGACTGGAGAGTGGACGTAGATCAGTTGATCGAACCACTATAAAATATCCTTGTTATTTACTGCTTTCAGCATTTACTTACTGATTTAAAACCCAGCACCCAAGTGCTGGAGTATAACTGAAACCAGTTTATAACTGTGCAAACTCGACTCTAAAATTAGCTAAGTCCTGAGTCATCAGCTGACCAGCCAGTTGCCAGTCAGCTGAATACTCAGTTGCCAGTTGACTTACCAGCTGACAAGGTCCCAGTCAGCTGTGTAACCAGCAGAGTGCAAGAAACGAACTTACGTATTTTCCGCTGCCAAAGTATACCCTGATATCCGGGACCAACAAGTTGGGATACAGATCAGAAGATCAGATCAGGAGGATTAACTTCTTCTTCTCTCTCTCCTTATTTTTTGAAAATAATTTTTTTATTTTCATAAGATTTAATTCCTCAATCTGTTAGGGATTAAATCTTTGTGCGTGGGAAAGGATCAAGAGGAATCTCCGCGCACTCGTTCTTCAGGGTTTCGCAATCCAGGTATTCCGCTTAAACCCCCTCATGCATATTCAATAGGAGCATGCTAGGATTAATCATAGGCATAGCAATTTATTTTTTGATATTCCAATTAATGATTTTAGAAAATGGACTTCGTGATTCAGTTCACGAATCCCTTCAATTGGTATCAGAGCCAGGTTGAATGATCAGGTCGATGATGAGTTATGCAAGCTTGCCGATTTTGTTTTGGGGATATGCCTTGGAGACAGCGGCCTACTTGCTTAACCTGGTACCTTCTAAATCAGTTCATAAAATGCCTCTGGAACCTGTAATAGGTAAGGCTATACCAACACTGCCACTAATGCAAGGTATGGGACCAACGCGTACTGTGCCAACTACTGATACGGTTCAGATGCCTCGTCGCAGTGGGAGGGTTGTCCACCAACCCGAAAGGTACATGTTCGTGGGAGAGTCTTCTGACTTGATCCCGGAAAATGGACTGGATGATACAGATCCCCGGACATATGACGAGACAGTATCTGATGAAGATGCAGACAAATGGCTAATCACCATGGATTCGGAAATAGAATCCATTACGGCTATGGATGTATACCAAAACACTAATTTGTCAGATGGCTGTCGAGCCATAGGGTGCAAATGGGTATACAAAAGAAAGAAAGAAGCGAATTGTGAAATTACAACTTTCAAAGCAAGGCTGGTGGCGAAGGGTTATAGTCAGAAAGAAGGTGTAGACTATGACAAGACCTTCTCACCGGTAGCCATGCTTAAGTCCATTCGTATACTCCTAACCATAGCAGCACATAAGGACCTAGAAATCTGGCAGATGGATGTCAAAACCGCGTTTCTAAACGGGTACCTTGAAGAAGGTAGGGACATCTATATGCAACAGACAGATGGTTATGTGCAGAAGGGTGAAGAACATTTGGTCTGGAAGCTAAGGAAGTCGTTGTATGGACTTAAACAAGCTTCATTGTCATGGAATCTGTGTTTTGATGAAGTGATTAAATCCTATGGATTTTCACAATGTTCAAACGAGAGTTGCATGTACCGTCTATGTGTCAGCGGAAGTGTGGTGTTCCTTGCACTTTATTTAGATGATATTCTCCTATTTGGCGACAATGTGGAAGTATTGTCGGGCATAAAGGGGTGGTTATCTAAGCAGTTTCATATGAAGGACCTTGGGAAGGCAGAATACATCCTAGGGGTAAAAGTATTGTGGGAGCGCAATATGAGGATGATGACCTTGTCTCAAGGATCATATGTGGATATTGTGATTGCCCATTTCAGCATGCAAACTGCCAAGAAAGGTCTGTTACCCTTCAGACATGGCATAAATATTTCCAAGGATCAGTGTCCAGTGACACAAAGGGAGAAAGATGAAATGAGAAATGTGCCGTATGCATCGGCCGTGGGGAGTCTCATGTATGCAATGCTATGTACGAGGCTAGATATATGCTTTGTTGTAGGCATGGTAGCGAGATACCAGTCTAACCCTGGACAGGCGCATTGGACCGCAGTAAAGCACATACTCAAATACCTAAAAAGAACTAGAGACTATTGTCTCGTCTATCAGTGTGAGGAGTTGTGCCCTGTGGGTTATACTGATTCGGATTTCCAGGCAGACCGAGACGAAAAGAAGTCCACCTCTGGCTATGTGTTTACATTGGGAGGTGGGGCCATATCACGGAGGAGTGCAAAGCAGAAGTGCATTGCGGACTCCACCATGGAAGCAGAATATGTGGCAGCTTCTGAAGCTTCGAAAGAAGCAGTATGGTTTCGAAACTTCCTTCTGGATTTGGACGTGATTCCTAAGCTGCCAAAGACCATCATGATATATTGTGATAATTCGGGAGTTGTGGCTAATTCAAAGGAACCAGGAACTCATAGAGAAACAAAACACATTGAAAGGAAGTACCATATTATACGAGAAATCGTAGCAAGGGGTGATGTGCTAGTAGAGAAGATTGATACAAGAAATAATCTAGTGGATCCATTCACAAAGGCTCTGCCTCAGAAGGTCTACGAAATGCATGTACGTAACCTTGGGCTGAGGGCAAAGCTATCCATATAGAATGTTTAATGTAATAGCTAGATTAGTTTAGACGCGTTATACTCTGGAAAGCACCTGTATAATGCTTTGAGTATAAGTGGGAGATTGATGTATTTATATACTGAAAGCATTATGATTGGTATATTATGTACAAGGTCGATTGGTTAATATACTGGGAAACATAAATGTTGTATGTTCATCTCCTGTCTGAATTAACAAACATGTGTCGCAAACGCAATTATCTTCTTATCTCGTCAATAGGGAGATCATATGGTGTGTAGTAGATCACGGAAGATCGTATGGATCATTTGACCTAGCGAGATATAAATGGTAATCACAGCTGAGACAGTTCCAGGATAAACTGTCGGTGTAGGCTCCAGCATACGTAGTAATAAGCATCTTGTCTTGGATGGCTTGGTATGCTGGTGTGGGGCACACATTGATAAGGACCTAAGTCAAGATCGATTCTTTTATCTGACATTAAAAGAATCTAGATCTCGATGGCTTGATGAGATCCTAAGCCTATATGAAGGTACAGAAGTATATGCAGATTGTGTATTACTTTGAGTTGCAGTGAAAGTCTCTAGTTGAGCTTGTATATTTGTATCTTGGGTAATTGCAGTTTGTGTATGACTGTCTGGTACTGGAACTAGGTAACCACATCTAGTATAGGATGCTGACATTCCCTGAGCAGCTCAAAAGGTTCGTTATGCAAAAGTCCAGCAGGCTGATTAAGTTCAAGCATAAGTGAAAAGGTTTGAGTGGATTGACTCAGGAATATAAGATGTTAATTAATTAAATAGCTTGTCAAAGATTAAATTAATTAACGAATGTCTGTAACCTTAAATGTGGGGATATACCGAGCCCATGCAACCCGTACCTCAAAATGTGGTAGCATATAGGTAGGACAGTATTGATTCTCTGGTGGAATGAATCAATATTAATTAATTAATTATATTCTGGGTTGAATATGGGAATTAATTAATTGATAGGCCATATATGCTATTTGCATTCTGGTCCCTGGTCTGGCCCATGAAACTCAAGCCCAATAGAAGTCCAGTATTTTCCTATAAATAGGCCTCAGTTCCTCAGATTTCAACACACCACAAGATCATATGTTGCACACAGCAAACCAGGTTTTGGGAGTTGTGGTGATCGACTAGATCAGAGAAATGAGGAGGAAATTTTGCTTCTCAACCGGGCAAGGAATCTGAAGGGAATCTTCACCAGATAAGATATTCAGATTGAGTTGGGATACATATCAGAAGATCAGATCAGGAGGATTATCTTCTTCTTCTCTCTCCTTGTTTTTCGAAAATTATTATTTTATTTTCATAAGATTTAATTCCTCAATCTGTTAGGGATTAAATCTTTGTGCGTGGGAAAGGATCAAGAGGAATTTCCGTGCACTTGTTCTTCAGGGTTTCGCAATCCAGGTATTCCGCATAAACCCCCTAATGCATATTCAATAGGAGCATGATATGATTAATCATAGGCATAGCAGTTTATTTTTTGATATTCCAATTAACGATCCTTGGCAAACGGACTTCATGATTCAGTTCATGAATCCCTTCATATGTCCTTGCATAGCTAAATTCCATGTAGATTCTAGGGTTTTGAATATTATGCCTGAGTATGATTGAATTAAATTAATTGCCTATCTGATTCGTGGTTTATGAAAACTAGGAATTAGTTTGATCTTGATTTAATGGCCATAGATTAGGATTAATTCAGTTGAAATTTAGAGACTCAAAAGGTGATAAATATCAAGGGAAATTGGTTTTCGTAATACAATCTGATTCTCTTGTTTGAAAGGAAAGCAATTGTAGGAATAAATCTGTAGAATTGATTGGAGTTAATTCTACTTTCTTGAGATTGAAAAGGTATAGGCAATAGATTAATCAACATTGTGAATGGTCCTAATCAGAAATTCATAATATCTTTCCGATGTTCCACTACGAAGAAGAATGAAATTTGGCAATTAATTGATTCATGACTACATGTATGGCATAATAGGTAGAAAACTGATATGTGTGTAATTTGTGTTATTTTATAGTGTTTAATTGCATGATTGGTATGAATTAGGTGCACAAATCACACACATATCTCTTCTTTTGGTTGATTTTACCTTCACTTGGTGTTTGAGTGTGCAGGGCATGAAACGAGCAAGAAATCTGGGTTTTCGAGCAAAATCTGGCCAAGAATAGACACCGTCCCGAGTGGGATAGAATTATCCCGTTCGGGACAATTCATCTCGTGCGGGACATTAGGGTTCTATTCGGGACCGAAGTTTGGGAGACAGCATCCCATTCGGAATTCGGAAATTTGGCAAGAATTTTTGGTGCAGAGGTGTCCCACTCGGGACAAGTCATCCCATTCGGGAAGAAATCATCCCACTCGGGATGGGCCGAATTCTATGAGCTTTTAAAGAATACCATCCCATTCGATATGAAACCATTCCACTCGGGACCGAAGCGGGAATTTCAGCTATAAAAGCAAAGGAAATCACAATTAGAAGGGGGACTTCATACAACTTTGGGGATCAAAGGAGACTCGAGAAAAGGCATAGAAGGGCAGTTCCAAGGGTAAAAAAACCAAAGATCGTAGAGAGGAAACATCACGGAATTGAAGATCCATAATCTAATTCCTAAGATTTCTTGTTCCTTGCTCTTTCTATGTTCAATTTGGAGAGAAAGATGTTTTACTTTGAATTCATGAGTAGCTTATTCTATTGTTGAGGTTTAGGATGTGATTGGAAAGATTGCCTGATATTGTTTGGATTTGGTGTTTTGAATTTCCTAGGATTTGATTATTGTTGATAATTTCAATTTGTGTTTCATATATGCTTGATCATCATGTATGGATAATACGCCTCAATTGACTAGCTAGATTGGTTGGTGACATTGTAGGAGAAAACAACAATAATTGGGTATCCTTTCATTTAGAGGATAGGTGATTAGGTGTTCAGATCTAGAATTCTTGAGCTATTGGGAGTCAATTGGAATCAATAAACCTAGATCTAGGTTGAGATAAAGGTTGATCTACTAGTATTACACCGGTATTAAGGGTAATAGTTATATAAGAGAATTGATCCAAATTGATAAATGGAAATTGGTTGTTTTGAAAAATCCAAACATAATTCCCAATCTTCACAATCCATCCTAAGTACCTCAACTTTTCTCTCTTTTGCTATTTTTCATAAGGTGTTTGGAGTTTAATTTAGTTAATTGAATTAAGTTCTAAGATTTCAGTATTTTATAATTGAAAACCTCAAGCTATTTGATCGCATCTAGATATTGAATCTTTAGAATCAATCTCTTTTATTCATTGCAACGGGCTAGTGGAGTCTTTGTGTTTGATAATTTTACATGATTAAAAAAATACTGCATCAAGTTTTGGCACCGTTGTCGGGGACTCAAAGTGTAGGTCGTTGCTTGATATTGGGGGATTTAAAGCTTGGTAGTCTAGATTTTATAATATTGTTTATTTAATTTAAATTTTCATTAGTGCAGGTCGTGTATGATTACTCGATCCAATTCAAAGAGAAGATTAGAACTCATAATAGAGGAAAAAGAGAACGAAGATATGGCAGAAGGGGAACAGATGAATGATAGGCAGATGATAGAGAATCTGCAGAGACAATTGGAAAAAGTAAGAACTCAAGTCAACAATACAAGGGAACGTAATCCGAGGGAAGAAAGGAGGAATCCTCTTCAAAATTTGTTCCAACCTCAAAGGGGAGAACCAAATGTTGGGTTCAATATCCATACTGATGCTACTCATTTTGAGATCAAACCCCAGCTTGCTCAAAAGGTGCAAAAGAACCAGTTTGGGGGAAAGCCTGGTGAAGATCCTAATGCTCACGTTATACAGTTTCTGGTGGTAACAGATATGATCAAGATCAACCAAGTCCCTCAAGACCAAATAAGGATGTATTTGTTCATATTTACCATGAAGGATGAGGCTAAGGCTTGGTTGGTGGGTTTGAACAGACTGAAATCTGAACCTGGGAGGATTTGAAGGAAAAAATTTTGTTGAAGTATTTTCGACCAGGACTGACTCTGAAGAGAAAAGCAGAAATTCAGCTATTCAGCCAGCAATATGATGAGCCGCTCTACGGGGCATGGGATAGATTTTGGGAGTTGTTGAGGAGATGTCCAAAACATGGGATGTCTAATGCTCAGATAATATTTCAATTCTATGCCGGGGTAGATAATGACACACAATTGCGGCTGGATAATATTGGTGGAGGAGATTTCCTTGATATGGAGGATGAAGAGGCCATGAGGGCCATTGAAAAGTTGGCAGAAAATAGTTACAAATGGCCAAACGAAAGAAGAGATTACAGGGTTGTGAAAAGTGTGGCTGCGACAAAGGATCAGGATGAAATGAAGGAGAAAACGGCTTCAATGGAAACAAAAATGGACTTACTGCTTTTGGATAGAACTCAACAGCAACAACAACAAATGGGGAGTTCATCCAGAGGCGGAAACTCATCTTCTAATCAAAGCTGCGAAATGGGGCAGATGGAGGCTCAACTTGTTGATGATGTCAATTTTGTTGGTAGAGGTGGCTTTGGGAACTACCGAAGGCCGTATTATCAGTATGATAATCCACCTTATCATCCCAACAATCGATACCATCCAAATTTGTCCTATGGGAATCCGAACAATGCATTGAATCCAGCACATGGATTTGAGTAGAGAGGAGAAGGATCGAATCAGATGAGTGGAAATGATAATTCGAGGAAGCAATATGTGCAAAAGGAAAAAAGGGCACAAAGCTCGAAAGATGAAGACTTCGAGAAGAGATTTGAGAAATATGACAGTATGTTGATGGAGATGCAGAATCAGATTTCTACTATTTTAAGCAAGTGAGTGGGAAACATCAACAGGGACAGTTTCCCAGTGATACTGAAGTCAATCCAAAGAAGAATTGCAATGTTATAACCACGAGAAGTGGTAAGTCTTATGAGGAACCTCGTGACCCCACGTCGGGTAAGGAGAAGAAGGGGCTCAAGGACAAGGTTGCAGAAGAGGAAGAGATTGATGTGCAACTGACTCCCCAGCTAGTCAAAACACAAAAGGGGAGCACATTCGAGGAAATTTCAAAAGGGAGCAATTTACCCTTTTCTCAGAGATTTGCAAGGAATAGATTGAGCAAGCAGTTTGCAAGGTTTCTGGATCATCTGAGCAAGGTGCACATCAATTTGTCGTTGTTGGAGTTATTACCGGACATTTCGGGGTACACAAAATTTTTGAAGGAATTGGTGACATAGAAAAGGAAGTTTGGGGAGTTCGAAACTGTGAATTTATTTGAAAAGTGTAGTGCGGTGATCCAGCAGGAAATGCCTTTCAAGAGGCAAGATCCCGGGAGCTTCACAATTTCATGTGTCATTGGTGGACTGGAATTTGGCCATGCTCTATGTGATTCAGGTGCGAGCATCAATTTGATGCCGCTTTCTATTTTCAAGAGACTACAAATTGGGGAGATCAAACCAACAACCATCACTCTCCAAATGGTGGATTGCTCTATCTCATACCCGAAAGGTATTGTAGAAGATATGTTGGTTAAAGTTAATGATTTTATCTTCCCTGCAGTGTCCTTGATATGGAAGAAGACAAGAATGTGCCGTTGATACTGGGGAGACCATTCTTGGCCACTGGAGGAGCATTGATTGAAGTGAGGAAGGGAGAATTGATGCTCCGTTTCAATGATCAAGAAGTCTCATTTTCTATTTCTGATGCGATGAAAAAGCATGAAGGAAGGTAAGAAGAGTGCCATAACATCGAGGGAATTTCTACTCCTTTGTTATTTGGTGATGTGAAGAAAGATGCATTAGAAGAAGTTATTCATGATTCTTTAAACTCTAATACTGGTTTTGATGAGCTCTATGAGGTTTGTGATGAGTTATTTGAAATGGTGAATGCTTAGGATAATGCGCCGGAGGTCAAACCCAAGCAGGATGTCAAGTTTATGGAGTTGAGAACAAAGGAGGAGGAACAGGAAGCAAAATTGAAGAAGGAAAGGAGCAAGACCGATGCTCCAGTGGGGGAGTTGAAGAAATTTCCAGATCACCTACGATATGTGTTCCTCAGGGAGAATGACACATATCCAGTCATTGTTGATTTGGCGTTGTCTGCTGTAGAGGTTGAAAAGCTCACAAGGGTTCTGAGAATGCACCGGTCAGCTACAGGTTGGTCGATTTCTGACATAAAGGGAATCAGCCCATCAATAGTCATGCATAAGATCATCCTTGAAGAAGGGAGCAAACCGAAGAGACAACCACAAAGGAGATTCAATCCGAAGATGCAAGAAATGGTGAAAATGGAGATTTTGAAGCTGCTGGATAACAACATTACCTACGCCCCTAGTGATAGTGAGTTGGTCAGTCCGACTCACATGGTTCCGAAGAAAGGGGGGTTCGAGAAAGTTAACAAGCCAAATGGTGAAGAAGTGATTGAGAGACCGACTACTGGATGGCGTTTTTGCATTGATTACAGGGCTTTAAATAATGCAAGTCTTAAAGATCATTTTCCTTTACCCTTTATTGATCAAATGATTGACCGTATTGCAGGTAAATCTCATTACTGCTTCCTTAATGGGTACTCCGGATGCAATCAGATTGTGGTGGCACCTGAAGACCAGCAGAAGACATCTTTCACTTGTCCGTACGGGATATTTTCCTACTGGAGGATGCCCTTTGGGTTGTGCAATGCACCGGCAAAATTTCAAAGGTGTATGATGTCCATTTTTCATGGTTTTATTGAGAATATAATGGAAGTTTTTATGGACGATTTCTCTGTGTTTGGTATGTCGTTTGATGATTGTCTGGAAAATTTGGAAAATGTTTTACAAAGATGTGAGGAGACTAACCTGGTGTTAAATTGGGAAAAATGTCATTTCATGGTTAGAGAGGGTATAGTCCTAGGTCATAAAGTCTCTAGTGCAGGGATAGAAGTAGACAAGGCTAAGGTTGTAGCAATTGAACAACTTCCTATGCCTAAGACAGTAAAAGGGGTTAGGTGTTTCTTGGGACATGCTGGGTTTTATAGGAGATTCATTAAGGATTCATCTAAGATAACTAAACCTTTGTGCACGTTGTTAGAGAAGGATATCCCTTTTGATTTTAGTGACGATTGTGTGAAAGCTCTTGAGACTTTGAAGAAGGCTTTAGTGTTAGTGACTCCAGATTGGAATCAGGATTTTCTGTTGATGTGTGATGCTAGCGATGCTGCTTTAGGGGTAGCTTTTGGATAGATTAGAGATAAGATTTTTAGGGTTATCGCTTATGCTAGAAAAATGTTGAATCCTGCTCAATTAAATTACACTGTTACTGAAAAAGAATTACTGGCTATTGTTTTTGCTTATGATAAGTTTCGTGCTTATTTGGTAGGAGCAAAGTCTGTGGTTTATATTGATAATTCTGCCATTAAGTATTTGTTTGCTAAAACTGACTCGAAACCTAGATTGATTAGATGGATTTTGCTTTTGCAAGAATTTGACATGGAAATTCGTGATAGAAAAGGTTGTAAAAATGTGATAGCAGATCATCTATCTAGGTTAGAGAATCCAGTTGATGGGGATGACCAGGGCGAGTTAATTAGTGAGGATTTTCCTGATGAGAACATTCTGAGTGTGCAAGTTGCTAGTATACCTTGGTATGCAGATTTTTGCAATTATTTGGTTGCAGGTGTGTTGCCTCCGGATTTAGAGCATTATCAGCGAAAGAAGTTTCTTAAAGAGGCCAGGTTCTACTACTGGGAAGAACCGTATCTGTTTCGTAGGTGTGCTGACGGTATGATTCGCAGGTGTGTTCATCAAAGTGAATGGAGAAAGATTATCGAAGATTGCCATCTGTCAGTAAGTGGGGGCCACTTTGTTGCAAACCGAACTGCGTTGAAGAACATGAAGGCGAAGACATGGAGGAGGACCAGTTAGGTGACCAGGGAGCAGGTGCATCCTCGTCTGGGGGAGCTGCTATGTGGCAGAGTGATATGCTTGATATGATGAGAGGACTGACCACATCGATGGCAGGTTTGGATATGAGGCTGACTATTTTTGGGACTAATGTGATGGCTATCCGAGCTGATATGGTCCAGCAGAGGGCGTTGTTTGAGAGTCATATTAATCAGATGGACACTCGTTTGACTTATACAATCACTTTCTGGCCTACTATCGTCGTCGCCGGCTGCATGAGGATCCTCCTGGTCCTAATCAGCAGTGATGACCGTGTTTTCGTCTTTTCAAACTTAGTCTTGCTTTGGACTAAGTTTGGGGGGTGGGACGGATGCCAGTTTATTCTACTCTCTATTGCTTATTTAGTTTATGTTAATGTTTAGTTTATGTTTCTGTTGAATTTAGTTCTCGAATTGGTTGTATTAAAGTATGACTTGAAGTTTCTGTTGAAGATAATTTTTATTTGGAGGAAATTTCTGTTTGAAAGGTTGTTTCTCTGTGGTGATGTTGAGCAGTTGGATAGAGCATTAACAGACGGAACCATGCTGAAATTTTTGTGATTCGTTCTCTTTGAACCATCGGAAGTGGGTACACAAGTTTTTAACACTTAATTCTTACACTAGCATGAGTTGAATGATATATTTATGAGTTAGTTTCCTGTCAGTGAAGTGTGCTTTAAAATGAAAAAATTAAAGTCTAAGATTGGATTTGTGATGAAACATGATCTTGATTTGATTTCATTTGAGCTTATGATAGGGCGGAATTCTGATGAGGGTTAAATAAAGAAAAAATGAAAAAATGAGTTGTGTTAAATACTGAGAATTGTCCAATGAAAAGAAGAGGAAGAAAAAAGAAAGAAAAAAGGGTTGATAAGAGTGGTATGAATTGTTTGTTGAAGGATTGAATGGTTGTGTGTTAGAGAATGGAAAATGGGGATGAATTAGTCACTTTAGCCAAAACACCCTACCTGTTAGTAAGCCACGTTACAACCTGATTAAAGTCCTATCGGATTCTAGGATGATGTGGTGATGCGAACAAGTGTGGTAGAGATGAACAATACGAATGAAGCTTGTTCACTTGTGCTTGAGAGAAAGAACTTAATCCTACACAGCTGAGTGTGAGTGTTACACTTTCTTTGTCACGTGTCGGTAAGATTGAGTTCTTCGTATAAATACAAACATGATGGATATTGAAAAATTTGTGAAATTAAAACATGCATAGACTGATAGTGATGAGCTGTGAAGCATTGCACCAAGTGAATGAAAATCTTGCTTCTTGTTTTTGAATGAGGACAATCAAAGGCTTAAGTTTTGGGGGTTTGATATGTGTGTAATTTTTGTTGTTTTATAGTGTTTAATTGCATGATTGGATGTGAATTAGGTGCACAAATCACACACATATCTCTTCTTTTGGTTGATTTTACCTTCACTTGGTGTTTGAGAGGTGTTTGAGTGTGCAGGGCATGAAACGAGCAAGAAATCCGAGTTTTAGAGCAAAATCTGGCCAAGAATTGGAACCGTCCTGAGTGGGACAGAATCATCCCATTCGGGATAATTCATCCCGTGTGGGACGTTAGGGTTTCATTCGGGACCGAAGTTCGGGAGACAGCATCCAATTCGGAATTCAGAAATTTGGCGAGAATTTTTGGTGCAGAGGTGTCCCACTCGGGATAGGCCAAATTCTGTGAGCTTTTAAAGAATACCATCCCATTCGGGATGAAACCATTCCACTCGGGACCAAAGCGGGAATTTCAGCTATAAAAGCAAAGGAAATCACATTTAGAAGGGGGGACTTCATACAACTTTGGGGATCAAAGGAGACTCGAGAAAAGGCATAGAAGGGCAGTTCCAAGGGTGAAAAAACCAGAGATCGTGGAGAGGAAACATCACGGAATTGAAGATCCATAATCTAATTCCTAAGATTTCTTGTTCCTTGCTCTTTCTATGTTCAATTTGGAGAGAAAGATGTTTTACTTTGAATTCATGAGTAGCTAATTCTATTATTGAGGTTTAGGATGTGATTGGGAAGATTGATTGATACTGTTTGGATTTGGTATTTAGAATTTCCAAGGATTTGATTATTGTTGATGATTTCAAATTTTGTTTCATATATGCTTGATCATCATGTATTGATAATATGCCTCAATTGACTAGCTAGATTGGTTGGTGAAATTGTAGGAGGAAACAACAAGAATTTGGTATCCTTTCATTTAGAGGATAGTTGATTAGGTATTCAGATCTAGAATTCTTGAGCTATTGGGAGTCAATTGGAATCAATGAACCTAGATCTAGGTTGAGATAAAGGTTTATCTAATAGTATTACACCGGTATTAAGGGTAATAGTTATGTAAGAAAATTGATCCAAATTGATAAATGGAAACTGGTTGTTTTTACAAATCCAAACATAATTCCCAATCTTCACAATCCATCCTAAGTACCTCAACTTTTCTCTCTTTTGCTATTTTTCATAATGTGTTTGGAGTGTAATTTAGCTAATTGAATTAAGTTCTAAGATTTCAGTATTTTATAATTGAAAACCTCAAGCTATTTGATCGCATCTAGATATTGAAGCTTTAGAATCAATCTCTTTTATTCATTGCAACGGGCGAGTTGAGTCTCTGTGTTCGATAATTTTAATTGATTAAAAAAATACTGCATCATGTTTTGGCGCCATTGCCGGGGACTCTAAGTGTAGGTCGTTGCTTGATATTAGGGTATTTAAAGATTGATTGTCTATATTCTATAATATTGTTTATTTAATTTTAATTTTCATTGGTGCAGGTCGTGTTTGATTACTCGATCCAAGGCAAAGAGAAGATTAGAACTTATAATAGAGGAAAAAGAGATCGAAGATATGGCAGAAGGGGAACAGATGAATGATAGGCAGATGATAGAGAATCTGCAGAGACGGTTGGAAGAAGTAAGAACTCAAGTTAACAATACAAGGGAACGTAATCCGAGTGAAGAAAGGAGGAATCCTCTTCAAAATTTGTTCCGACCTCAAAGGGGAGAACTAAATGTAGGGTTCAATGTCCATACTGATGCTACTCATTTTGAGATCAAACCTTAGCTTGCTCAAATGGTGCAAAAGAACCAATTTGGGGTAAAGCCACGTGAAGATCCTAATGCCCACGTTATACAGTTTCAGGAGGTAGCAGATATGATCAAGATCAACCAAGTCCCTCAAGACCAAATAAGGATGTATTTGTTCACATTTTCCTTGAAGGATGAGGCTAAGGCTTGGTTGGTGGGTTTGAACAAGACTGAAATCCGAACCTGGGAGGATTTGAATGAAAAAAATTTGTTGAAGTATTTTCCACCAGGACTGACTCTGAAAGAAAAGCGAAAATTCAGTCATTCAGCCAGCAATATGATGAGCCGCTCTACGAGGCATGGGATAGATTTCGGGAGTTGTTGAGGAGATGTCTAAAACATGGGATGTCTAATGCTCAGATAATATGCCAATTCTATGTCGGGGTAGATAATGACACACAATTGCGGCTGGATAATATTGTTGGAGGAGATTTCCTTGATATGGTGGAAGAAGAGGCCATGAGGGCCATTGAAAAGTTGGCAGAAAACAGTTACAAATGGCGAAATGAAAGAAGAGATTACAGGGTTGTGAAAAGTGTGGCTGCGACAAAGGATCAGGATGAAATGAAGGATAAAATGGCTTCAATGGAAACAAAAATGGACTTACTGCTTTTGGATAGAACTCAATAGCAACAACAGCAAATGGGGAGTTCATCCAGGGGCGGAAACTCATCTTCTAATCAAAGCTTCGAAATGGGGCTGATGGAGGCTCAACCTGTTGATGATGTCAATTTTGTTGGTAGAGGTGGCTTTGGGAACTACCGAAGGCCATTTTATCAGTATGATAATCCACCTTATCATCCCAACAACCGATACCATCCAAATTTGTCCTATCAGAATCTGAACAATGTTTTGAATCATCCAGCACCTGGATTTGAACAGAGAGAAGACGGATCGAATCAGATGAGTGGAAATGATAATTCGAGGAAGCAATATGTGCAAAAGGAAAAAAGGGCACAAAGCTCAAAATATGAAGAGTTCGATAAGATATTTGGGAAATATGACAGCATGTTGATGGAGATGCAGAATCAGATTTCTACTATTGCGAAGCATGTGAGTGGAAAACATCAACAGGGGCAGTTCCCAGTGATACTGAAGTCAATCCCAAGAAGAATTGCAGTGCTATAACCACGAAAAGTGGTAAGTCTTATGAAGAACCCCGTGACCCCACGTCGGGTAAGGAGAAGAAGGGGCTCAAGGACAAGGTTGCAGAAGAGGAAGATATTGAAGTGGAAGTGACTCCCTAGTTAGTCAAAATACAAAAGGGGAGCACATCCGTGGAAATTTCAAAAGGGAGCAATTTACCATTTCCTCAGAGATTTGCAAGGAATAGATTGAGCAAGCAGTTTGTAAGGTTTCTGGATCATCTGAGCAAGGTGCACATCAATTTACCGTTGTAGGAGTTATTACAGGACATTCCAGGGTACACAAAATTTTTTAAGGAATCGGTGACACAGAAAAGGAAGTTTGGGGAGTTCGAAATCGTGAATTTATTTGAAGAGTGTAGTGAGGTTATCACACAGAAAATGCCTTTCAAGAGGCAAGATCCCGAGCTTCACAATTTCATGTGTCATTGGTGGACTGGAATTTGGCCATGCTCTATTTTATTCGGGTGCGAGCATCAATTTGATGCCGCTTTCTATTTTCAAGAGACTACAAATTGGGGAGATCAAACCAACAACCATCACTCTCCAAATGGTGGATCGCTCTATCTCATACCCGAAAGGTATTGTAGAAGATGTGTTGGTTAAAGTTAATGATTTAATCTTCCCTGCAGATTTCGTTGTCCTTGATATGGAAGAAGACAAGAATGTGTCGTTGATACTGGGGAGACCATTCTTGGCCACTGGAGGAGCATTGATTGATGTGAGGAAGGGATAATTGACGCTCCGTTTCAATGATCAAGAAATCTAATTTTCTATTTCTGATGTGATGAAAAAGCATGAAGGAAGGTATAAAGAGTGCCATAACATCGAGGTAATTTCTACTCCTTTGTTATTTGGTGATGTGAAGAAAGATGCATTAGAAGAAGTTATTCATGATTCTTTAAACTCTAATACTGGTTTTGATGAGCTCTATGAGGTTTGTGATGAGTTATTAGAAATGGTGAATGCTTTAGATAATGCGCCGGAGGTCAAACCCAAGCAGGATGTCAAGTTTTTGGAGTTGAGAACGAAGGAGGAGGAACAAAAAGCAAAATTGAAGAAGGAAAGGAGCAAGACTGAAGCTCCAGTGGTGGAGTTGAAGAAATTTCCAGATCACCTCCAATATGTGTTTCTTGGGGAGAATGACACATATTCAGGCATTGTTGCTTCGGTTTTGTCTGCTGTAGAGGTTGAAAAGCTCTCAAGGGTTCTGAGAATGCACCAGTCAGCTATAGGATGGCAGATTTCTGACATAAAGGGAATAAGCCCGTCAATATTCATGCATAAGATCATCCTTGAAGAAGGGAGCAAACCGAAGAGACAACCACAAAGGAGACTCAATCCGAAGATGCAAGAAGTGGTGAAAAGGAGGTTTTGAAGCTGCTGGATAACAACATTATCTACGCCCCTAGTGATAGTGAGTGGGTCAGTCCAACTCACATGGTTCCAAAGAAAGGGGGTTCGAGAGAGGGTTTAGTCCTAGGTCATAAAGTCTCTAGTGCAGGGATAGAAGTAGACAAGGCTAAGGTTGTAGCAATTGAACAACTTCCTATGCCTAAGACAGTAAAAGGGGTTACTAGTTTCTTGGGACATGTTGGGTTTTATAGTAGATTCATTCAGGATTTTTCTAAGATAACTAAACCTTTGTGCACGTTGTTAGAGAAGAATATCCCTTTTGACTTTTGTGACGATTGTGTGAAAGCTCTTGAGACTTTAAAGAAGGCTTTAATGAAAGCCCCAGTGTTAGTGACTCCATATTGGAATCAGGATTTTGTGTTGATGTGTGATGCTAGCGATGCTGCTTTGGGTGTAGCTTTTGGACAGATTAGAGATAAGATTTTTAGGGTTATCGCTTATGCTAGCAAAATGTTGAATCCTGCTCAATTAAATTACACTGTTACTGAAAAAGAATTACTGGCTGTTGTTTTTGCTTATGATAAGTTTCGTGCTTATTTGGTAGGAGCAAAGTCTGTGGTTTATACTGATCATTCTGCCATTAAGTATTTGTTTGCTAAAACTAACTCGAAACCTAAATTTATTAGATGGATTTTACTTTTGCAAGAATTTGACATGGAAATTCGTGATAGAAAAGGTTGTGAAAATATGATAGCAGATCATCTATCTAGGTTAGAGAATCCAGTTGATGAGGATGATCAGGGTGAGTTAATTAGAGAGGATTTTCGTGATGAGAACATTCTGAGTGTGGAAGTTGCTAGTATGCCTTGGTATGCAGATTTTTGCAATTATTTGGTTGCAGGTGTGTTGCCTCCGGATGTGGAGCCTTATCAGCAAAAGAAGTTTCTTAAGGAGGCCAGGTTCTCCTACTAGGAAAAACCGTATATGTTACGTAGGTGTGCTAACGGTATGATTCGCATGTGTGTTCATCAAAGCGAATGGAGAAAGATTATCGAAGATTGCCATCTGTCAGTAAGTGGGGGCCACTTTGGTGCAAACCGAACTGCGTTGAAGAACATGAGGGCGAAGACATGGAGGAGGACCAGTTAGATGACCAGGGAGCAGGTGCATCCTCTTCTGGGGGAGCTGCTATGTGGCAGAGTGATATGCTTGATATGATGAGAGGACTGACCACATCGACGGCAGGTTTGGATATGAGGCTGACTACTTTGGGGACTAATATGACGGCTATCCGAGGTGATATGGTCCAGCAGAGGGCGTTGTTTGAGAGTCATTTTAATCAGATGGACACTCGTTTGACTTATACAATCACTTTCTGGCCTACTATCATCGTCGCCGGCTGCATGAGGATCCTCCTGGTCCTAATCAGCAGTGATGACCGTGTTTCCGTCTTTTCAAACTTAGTCTTGCTTTGGACTAAGTTTGGGGGGTGGGACGGACGCCGGTTTATTCTACTCTCTATTGCTTATTTAGTTTATGTTAATGTTTAGTTTATGTTTATGTTGAATTTAGTTCTCGAATTGGTTGTATTAAAGTATGACTTGAAGTTTCTGTTGAAGACAATTTTTATTTGGAGGAAATTTTTGTTTTGAAAGGTTGTTTCTCTGTGGTGATGTTGAGCAGTTGGATAGAGCTTTAACAGACGGAACCATGCTGAAATTTTTGTGATTCGTTCTCTTTGAACCATCGGAAGTGGGGTACACAAGTTTTTAACACTTAATTCTTACACTAGCATGAGTTGAATGATATATTTATGAGTTAGTTTCCTATCAGTGAAGTGTGCTTTAAAATGAAAAAACTAAACTCTAAGATTGGATTTGTGATGAAACATGATCTTGATTTGATTTCATTTGAGCTTATGATAGGGCGGAATCAATTGATGTTGATGCATGTGTAGGTAGAACAAATTTTACATTTGACTTCATGTTATTTTTATGCTTAGAACTCAATACCATAAAATTTGTGAGAATTGAGCCTGGTTCAGTTGTGAGAGGCGAGGCACAAGTGGAATAAGTAAAGTCTATCGATATCACTTTGTTTAAGAAACCATATTGAACTAGGAAATGATGTTAGGCCATCCTTTCTTTGAACTAACCTTACATGATTTGGAGAATAAGGTGGAAATATATTATCCTAACCATTGTTTTGGAGCCAATTTGAGCTATAATTTGTTCGAATAATGTTAGGAATAATTTTGAGGTTGGGATGGAAATTGAAAAGAAAAAAAATTAAGAGTTTAGAATTGAAAGAAAGTGAGTGCATTGTAAATATTGAATTGGGAATTCTGATGAGGGTTAAATAAAGAAAAAATGAAAAAATGAGTTGTGTTAAATACTGAGAATTGTCCAATGAAAAGAAGAGGGAAAAAAAAAGAAAGAAAAAAAGGGTTGATAAGAGTGGTATGAATTGTTTGTTGAAGGATTGAATGGTTGTGTGTTAGAGAATGGAAAATGGGGATGAATTAGTCACTTTAGCCAAAACACCCTACCTGTTAGTAAGACACGTTACAACCAGATTAAAGTCCTATCGGATTCTAAGATGATGTGGTGATGCGAACAAGTGTGGTAGAGATGAACAATACGAATGAAGCTTGTGCACTTGTGCTTGAGAGAAAGAACTTAATCCTACACAGCTGAGTGTGAGTGTTACACTTTCTTTGTCACGTGTCGGTAAGATTGAGTTCTTCGTACAATACAAACATGATGGATATTGAAAAATTTGTGAAATTGAAACATGCATAGACTGATAGTGATGAGCTGTGAAGCATTGCACCAAGTGAATGAAAATCTTGTTTCTTGTTTTTTATTGAGGACAATCAAAGGCTTAAGTTTGGGGGGTTTGATATGTGTGTAATTTGTGTTGTTTTATAGTGTTTAATTGCATGGTTTGATGTGAATTAGGTGCACAAATCACACACATATCTCTTCTTTTGGTTGATTTTACCTTCACTTGTTGTTTGAGAGGTGTTTGAGTGTGCAGGGCATGAAACGAACAAGAAATTCGGGTTTTCGAGCAAAATCTGGCCAGGAATAGGAACCGTCCCGAGTGGGACAGAATCATCCCGTTCGGGACAATTGATCCCGTGCGGGACGTTAGGGTTCCGTTCGGGTCCGAAGTTTGGGAGACATCATCCCATTCAAAATTCAGAAATTTGGCGAGAATTTTTGGTGCAGAGGTGTCCCACTCGGGACAAGTCATCCCATTCGGGACGAAATCATCCCTCTCGGGATGGGCCAAATTCTGTGAGCTTTTAAAGAATACCATCCCATTCGGGATGAAACCATTCCACTCGGGACCGAAGCGGGAATTTCTGCTATAAAAGCAAGGGAAATCACAATTAGAAGGGGGGACTTCATACAACTTTGGGGATCAAAGGAGACTTGAGAAAAGGCATAGAAGGACAGTTCCAAGGGTGAAAAAACTAGAGATCGTGGACAGGAAACACCACGGAATTGAAGATCCATAATCTAATTCCTAATATTTCTTGTTCCTTGCTCTTTCTATGTTCAATTTGGAGAGAAAGATGTTTTACTTTGAATTCATGAGTGGCTAATTCTATTGTTGAGGTTTAGGATGTGATTGGGAAGATTGATTGATATTGTTTGGATTTGGTGTTTAGAATTTCTAAGGATTTGATTATTGTTGATGATTTCAAATTATGTTTCATATATGCTTGATCATCATGTATGGATAATATGCCTCAATTGACTAGCTAGATTGGTTGGTGAAACTGTAGGAGAAAACAACAAGAATTTTGTATCCTTTCATTTAGAGGATAGGTGATTAGGTATTCAGATCTTGAATTCTTGAGCTATTGGGAGTCAATTGGAATCAATAAACCTAGATCTAGGTTGAGATAAAGGTTGATCTACTAGTATTACACCGGTATTAAGGGTAATAGTTATATAAGAGAATTGATCCAAATTGATAAATGGAAATTGGTTGTTTTGACAAATCCAAACATAATTCCCAATCTTCACAATCCATCCTAAGTACCTCAACTTTTCTCTCTTTTGCTATTTTTCATAAGGTGTTTGGAGTTTAATTTAGCTAATTGAATTAAGTTCTAAGATTTCAGTATTTTATAATTGAAAACCTCAAGCTATTTGATCGCATCTAGATATTGAAGCTTTAGAATCAATCTCTTTTATTCATTGCAACGGGTGAGTTGAGTCTCTGTGTTTGATAATTTTACTTTATTAAAAAAATACTGCATCAAAAACCCTAGGATCTATGCTTTCATCTTTGAATTCTAAAATCTTTCGCATATTTTTATTCCGCTTTATCGCAGCTTTAAGAATTAGTAACACCAAAATCTTGTTTTCTACTTTCCTAACCAGCTTTCCAAAAATGATCGAATTAGTACTTAGGGTTTATTCGTTTCTCTACTCCTCTGGGTTCTATAATTTTATTTGCCGCTATATTATTTACTTTGCTAAGTAGCTAGTGAAATAATTTTAGCGATCAGATGTACATGTTATATTTTTATTTGAGACTATTGCATCGCATTCCTTTATATCTAATGCATGCATGGAAACCATAGATCTTAGAGCTATGGAATGTGATAAAAGATTGAAAGTAGAACACCTTCAGGAGAATTCGTTACTACCACTCAAGTATGTTCGAAGTTAGAAATATTGTTGAATACTCATATGGTAGTATTATATTATTTGGATGTGATGGAGATTAAAGATGTCGTAATTTTATGGATGGATTAGTTAAAAAATCATAAAACAACTATTTTGTGTGAGGAGAGGAGAGTATTGTTAAAAGTGTCGGTAGAGTAAAAAGTGTGTACAATTTTATTCGAGTTTTGGCGCCGCCTCTGTCTCTCTCTCCCTAGGGTTTCAAACTGATTTGATTGTTTTGAGGTGGATCGGGTTTCAGAGAGAGAACTGTCTATTTATAGACCTAGGGTTTTAACCTTAATGGGCTATTGGGCCTCTTTTCCGCATATTTAATTGGGGCAGACCTGGGACCTAATGCAAATAATAAAGTGGGCCTATGAATTAATTTATTCTCATGTCCACAACCTAAAACACAATTAATTAATTAATATTAATTCTTTTCCACCACAGAATTAATACTGACCTACCCCTTTATTACCATGTTATGAGAACGGGCTGCATTAACTTGAGAATCCCTATATTTAAGGTTACCGGACATTCATTAATTTATTGGAGCTTCTGACAAGCTACCACAATTAATTAATATCTTATTTTCCAGAGCAATACCACTCAATTCTTATCACTCGTGCTTGAACTTAATCAGCCTACAGGACTTTAGCACGATGAATGTTATTGAGCTCCTCAGGGAATGTCCCTGTCCTATTACTCGGATATGGTTACCTAGCTCCAGTCTCAGGCTGCAATACACGAACTTTTGTTACCCAAGATGCGGGTATACAAGCACATTACTCAGGCTCTCCACCATGGCAAGTCAAAGCAACAGTCAACCCGTGCAAGCCCTAAACCTTCGCTAGGGTTTGGACTCAATCAAGATCGAAATCTTGTATTCTCTGATGTCAGACAGTAGAATACATCTCACTGTGGTCCAATCAATATGCAACCGCACGTACCAGCATATCAAGTAATCAAGACAGACTATTTCTTTCCGACTATGCTGCAGCCTATACCGACAGACTTATCCTCGTATGTTGTCTCGGCTATGATAATATTTATATCTCACTAGGTCAATTGATCATACTGTCTTCTGCGATCTACAACACGCAGTATGATTGTCTCTATCGGTGAGATAAGAGGATACCATTGTTACTTGCATGTAAGTTTGTTTAAAAGATAGGAAATACCGTTGAATGTATACTCATCGTAATAAATGTTTTTGTATACAAAACCCAACAATCTCCCACTTATACTCAAAGCATTACACTCGCTATTACAGAGTATACCGTGCGTCTATCTAGCCTAGCTATTACATCAACCACTGTCAGTGGTAGGCATCCACCTCAGACCTATTCCACGAATATGTCTTTCGTAAACCTTCTGTGGCAAGCACTTTGTGAATGGATCAGCTAGGTTGTCACTAGTGTCAATCTTCTTGATCTGCACATCGCCCCTTGATACGATCTCTCGTATGATATGGTACTTCCTCTCTATGTGTTTGCTCGCCTTGTAAGTCCGTGGTTCCTTCAAGTTTGTCACTACACCAGAGTTGTCACAATGGATTGTGATACTCTTAGACAGACTCAGAATCACATACAACTCTAAAAGGTAGTTCTGGAGCCATACCCCTTCTTTCCAAGCTTCGGAGGCGCGACATATTCTGCCTCCATGGTGAAGTCAGCAATGCATTTCTGCTTTGCGCTCCTACAAGATATAGCCCCACCTCCCAAGGTAAACACATAACCATAGGTCGATTTCTCCTCATCCTGGTCCCCTTGGAAATCCGAATATGTGTAATCCACAGGGCACAAATCCTCACTTTGATAAACCAGGCAATAATTCCTAGTTTTCTTCAAACACTTGAGGATGTGCTTTACCGCAGTCCAATGCGCCTGTCCAGGGTTAGACTAATATCTTGCTACCATGCCAACGGCATAACAAATATCAGGTCTGGTACACAGCATTGCAAACATGAGGCTACCCACCGCAGATGTGTATGGTACAAGACTCATCTCATCTTTCTCACTCTGTATCACAGGACACTTCCCAGTAGAAAGATGTACGCCAGGTCTGAAAGGTAGCAACCCTTTCTTGGCGAGTTGCATGCTAAACTGGACTATCACGGTATCCACATAGGATGCCTGGGATAAGCTTAACATCCTTCTCTTACGATCTCGTAAGACCTTAATCCCAAGGATGTACCCAGCTTCTCCCAAATCCTTCATTTGGAACTATTCGGATAACCAACGTTTAATCTCTGACATCACTCCCTCATTGTTTCCAAATAGGAGTATGTCGTCCACGTACAGTGCAAGGAAAAACACGATCCCACTGACACAGAGTTGGTAAACAAAACTTTCATTCTCCAACTGTGAAAATCCATAAAATCTAATCACATCGTTGAAACATAAGTTCCATGACCTTAAAGCTTGCTTAAGTCCGTACAAGGACTTCTTAAGCTTCCAGACAAGATGTTCATCTCCCTTGCACATATAACCTTCGGGTTGCTGCATATAGATGTCCCTTCCTTCTTCAAGGTAACCGTTTAGAAAAGCGGTTTTGAGATCCATTTGCCAAATCTCGAGGTCTAAATGCGCAAATATGGCAAGAAGTATCCGGATGGATTTGAGCATAGCTACGGGTGAAAAGGTTTCATCATAGTCTATGCCATCTTTCTGACTATAACCATTTGCCACCAGCCTGGCTTTGAAAGCCGTAACTTCTCCATCCTCTCCTTTCTTTTGCTTGTATACCCCCTTGCACCCTATGTCCTTAAAGCCATCAGGCAGCACAACTTCCTGGTATACATCCATAGTGGTTATGGATTCAATCTCAGAATCCATAGCGATACGCCACTTCGCAACATCCTTGTTCTATACTGCCTCATTGTAGGTCAGTGGGTTAGAGTCCTCATGTCCGTCTTCAGGGCTCAAGTCCGAAGACTCACCGACGAACATGTACCTTTCCGGCTGGAAAATAACTCTCCCACTGCGATGAGGCATCGGTGTCGTGTCAGCAGTTACTGCAGCAACTTGTGGTTCTGCACCCTGCACTAAAGAACGCGCCAGTGGTGTTGTACCTCTCACAGCTGCACCTACGTTCGCACGTTCCCCTTCTCTTGGAACTGCAATCTCATCTTCAATTTCTTGAAGAACTATATCACTCCTTGTCTTGTGGTTTCTCACATACTCTTCCTCCAAGAATTTAGCGTTGGTGCAAACAACGATTCTCTGACTCTCAAGACAGTAAAAGTAACCACCTTTCATTTGCCTAGGACACCCTATAAAAAACATTACCTTGGTTCTACTTTCTAACTTATTAGGTTCCTTTGTCAGCACGTGTGTCGGACAACCCCATACTCTAAACTTGCACAAACTGGGTTTGCATCCAAGGAAGAGCTCACAGGGTGTCTTAGGAACCGATTTAGAAGGCACCAAGTTTAAGATGTAAGCCGTTGTTTCCAATGCGTATCCCCAAAACGAAATTGGTAAGCTTGCATAACTCATCATTGATCTCACCATTTCCAAAAGAGTTCTATTTCTTCTTTCGGCTACACCATTTTGCGGGGGAGTACCCAGTGCAGTCCACGGGGATGTAATCCCATGATCTGACAAATATTGCAGGAACTCGTTCCCGAGGTATTCGCCACCGCGGTCAGATTGCAGCAACTTGATAGTTTTCCCGACCTTCTTTTCTACCTCAGCCTTAAAATCTTTGAATTTCTCAAAGCATACAGACTTGTAGCGAAGCAGGCAAACGTATCCGTATCCCGAGTAATCGTCAATGAAAGTGACGAAATACTCATACCCTCCATGAGCTTGTGTGGACATGGGCCCACATAAGTCAGAATGGATCAATTCCAACACATCCTCTGCTTGAAACTGACTAGCCTTGAAAGGCCTAGAAGACATCTTCCCCTCGATGCATGATTCACAGACTTGACAAGGTACAGCTCGAACTGAGTCCAATGTACAGTCATCTGCAAGTCGCTAAATCCGCTTCAAGTTGATGTTGATGGATTTATATACTGAAAGCATTATGATTGGTATATTATGTACAAGGTTTATTGGTTAATATACTGGGAATCATAATTGTTGTATGTTCATCTCCTGTCTGAATTAACAAACATGTGTCGCAAACACAATTATCCTCTTATCTCGTCGATAGGGAGATCATACGGTGTGTAGAAGATCACGGAAGATCGTATGGATCGTTTGACCTAGCGAGATATAAATAGTCATCACAGCTGAGACAGTTCCAGGATAAACTGTCGGTGTAGGCTGCAGCATATGCGGATAAGCATCTTATCTTGGATGTCTTGGTATGCTGGTGTGGGGCACACATTGATGAGGACCTAAGTCAAGATCGATTCTTTTATCTGACATTAAAGAATCTAGATCTTTGTGACTCGATGGAATCTTAAACCTATATGAGGATACAGAAGTATACATATATTGTATATCACTTTGAGTTGTAGAGAGGGTTCTAGTTGAACCTGTACTTCTACAGTCTTGGGTGATATCAATCTGTGTATGACTGTCTGGTATCTGAACTAGGTAACCACATCCAGTATAGGATGGTGACATTCCCTGAACAGCTCAAAAGGTTCGTTATGCTAAAGTCCTGCAGGCTGATTAAGTTCAAGCATAAGTGAAAAGGTTTGAGTTGATTGATTCAGGAATTAACGAATGTCTGTAACCTTAAATGTGGGGATAAACCGAGTCCAATGCAACCCGTTCCTCAAACGTGGTAGCAAATAGGTAGGACAGTATTGATTCTCTGGTGGCATGAATCAATATTAATTAATTAATTATATTCTGGGTTGAATATGGGAATTAATTAATTGATAGGCCTTATTTGCTATTTGCATTCTGGTCCCTGGTCTGGCCCATGATAACTCAAGCCCAATAGAAGCCTAGAATTTCCTATAAATAGGCCTCAGTACCTCAGAACTCAATACACCTACTACTCATAAGATCACAAGTTGCATACAGCAAACCAGAGCATTGGGAGCTGTAGTGATCGAGTGAGTTTGAGATACGAGGAGGAAATTCTGCTTCTCAACCGGGCAAAGGATCTGATAGATAATCTTCACCAGATTTTCAGATCGAGTTGGGATACAGATCAGAAGATCAGATCAGGAGGATTCTTCTTCTCTCTCTCCTCTTATTTTCGAAAATATTCATTTATTTTCTTAAGATTAATTTCCTCAATCTGTTAGGAAATTAAATCTTGGTGCGTGGGAAAGATCAAAGGGCATCTCCGCGCACGCGTTCTTCATCGTTCTTCAATCCAGGTATTCCGCATAACCTTCTTATGCATAATAATATAGGAGCATGCTAGGATTGTTCATAGGCATAGCAATTTGTTTTTTGATATTCCAATTAACGATCCTTGGTAAACGGACTTCGTGATTCAGTTCACGAAACCCTTCA
>JAPKLW010001556.1:47349-95499 GCA_026898455.1 Plectranthus barbatus
ACGACGAAATTAAATATTTCACATCGGGAATTTATCATAAAGTACCCAAATTACCAACACAACCTGCCCCCATAAGCTAACTATTGAGCTGACTGAATGCATAATCTCTGTTTCGAGAGTCGTACAGCGAGTTGTCAAGGGATAGAACCCGTTCAGTGAATCAGAACAAGAATGGCGACCATCGAGTATGTTTAGGGTCCCCATTCCGGTCATTGTTTTCATGTTGTGACATTTTTTCTTTGTGTCTCAGATTTGTTAACTCATTTCTTTGAATCCTAGACTTCAATATCACCTTATAAGCATGTTATAGACGTGGTATATGATACATTTGATATTAGGATTTTAGATTATAACTTTAACATAGAAGGTATATGATGGAGCCCAAGTAGCAGCTGTGAGAGACGATCCAGTCTACATTTTGAGTGGGTCAATGATTAGAGCTCGAGCAAAGGCATTGAGAGCTGGATTGAATATGTTGATCAAAGATATTTGAGATGCATATATTTCCAAGAACTCTACATTGGTTGAAGAATTAAAGGAAGGCCCAAAAATTACTAATTTAATTATGTGAAGTGATTGGGTTTACTTTAATTTATTCAGTTAATTTGGGCCAATATGTTTAGGCCTTGTTTAAGTAATTTTTGAATTATTAGCTTTAGTTTCGAATTTTTAATTCCTTTTTTAAATTAGGATTTGAGTTGCCTAAATATAGGTCGTGTATGGAACAATTTGATTCTGTTTTACTGTTTAATAAAATTGTGAGATTTTCTCCTATATTCTGAAAGACTCAAATTCGAAATTCAACTTTATCAATAGGGTTTCAATTTCGACTAATCAATCTGACAGCCATATCCGTTGGTGGTGTCTTTGCGTATATCCATCGTTGTTGGATCAATCCGCTTCTTGGTTCGTAGGAGATTCAATCTGGACTTTGAATCCAAAGGTGTTGGATCCTTCCTTCGTTCAATTTCAGTTTGCTTCCATGTTGTGTCTAAGTCGAATTGTTTGAGTTCCTGGGTTGCGATCTAAACCTTCCGGTGAGGATTTTATCATAGTGGTATCAATATCCAGGTCGTGTCCTTCCTCTTTTCTTGTTTCAATTTTGTTCGTGTTTGTGTCAAAAAAATCGAGTCTTGCTTATTTAGGGTTTGTGTATTTTGTTCTTGTTTCGTGCGTGTCTTAATTTTTCACACTTTAATTTGTATATCCTCGTGTCTTTGAATTTCGTGTCCTTCTGTCTTTTAGGGTCGAATATTTTTCGTCTGGGGTGTTACGAATTGTTGAGTCCTTGTGATTCAAGATTTGAATTATCTTTCTTACCATATTAGATTAATTCAAATCTTTCCTTATATCTTTTTTCCTTATACATAGCCTTCTTTCATTACCATATAAATTTGGTAATTTCCTTGGCCACATCTTTTTTCCTTATACATAGCCTTCTTTCATTACCATATAAATTTGGTAATTTCCTTGGCCACACTCTTTCCTTCTTGAATTACCAAACAATTTGGTAATTACCATATAAAAAAAGGAGGGTCAAAAATTTAAAAAAAAATAGAAAAATTCGAACAAAAAATAAAAGAAATAGTTCGAAGAAAAAAAAATAAAAAAATGAATCGAAAAAATAAAAAAGGGGGGAGTAAAAATAATACAAAATTCCCTAATTTCTTGATTTCTACTAGTGCCTTTTTGTTTGTTTTTCCGGTAAATCCCATTTTTTACGTAACTTTACCGTACGGTGTCTGGTTTTTGCTTAATTATGCTTTTGCATGCTTTTGCCTAACCTTTCTTGTAGGTATGTCTAAAAGTAATAATTCTGAGGAGATGAAAGGAGATGAGGCTATTGGTGGTGGTCAGGTCAAGTACATGATAGAGGTCATGAAATCTAAAATGACTAGGTTGCTGAAGAGTGAGATGAATGCCATGCATCAGCGATTGGATGATCTCGAGATCTCTGTGACAGAAAGAACTCGACGGGACTCATCTGATAGTCATAGGATTATTGTGAAAGGAGGACGTGGCGGTCGAGGTGGCAAAGGCTCGAATAGGAGACAAAATCCTCAATATGAGGAGGATGTCGATGACTATGTTGAGGAGGAGTCATATGATAACAATCTGGGGGACAATCAAGACAAACATCTCGTCCTTTCAGGGAAAGAATGACCCCAAATTGTATCTGGAGTGGGAGCAAAAGGTGGAGATGATGTTCGAATGCTACAACTACTCTGAGTTGAAGAAAGTAAAACTGGTTGCAGTGGAGTTCTCTGATTACGCTCTTGTGTGGTGGGATCAATTGGTTAGTAGTAGGAGGAGGAATAGGGAGAGACCTATAGACATGGGATGAGCTGAAGGTTGTTATGAGGAGGCGCTCTGTGCCGAATCATTATTACCGAGAGTTGTATAACAAGCTGCAGAGTCTGAGGCAGCGTAGTCGGAGTGTGGGTGAGTATTATAAGGAGATGGAAGTGGCTATGATCTGAGCCAATGTAGTGGAGGATAGAGAGGCGACGATGGTTAGGTTTCTAGTTGGACTGAATTTGGAGATTCGGAATACAGTAGAGCTGCAGCACTATGTTGAGCTGGATGACATGGTCCACATGGCAATCAAGATTGAGGGATAGCTCAAGAGGAGGGGCAATGATAATAATACGAGGCAGAACCCTACAGGCTGGAGAGAATACCAGATTGGAAGTGGTTCAGCACCAAAACGAGCTCCGTGGAAGTAGGAGAAGGAGCAGCCTCGAGGGGAGAAGAAGTCGTTTGTGAAGTCTAGGTTAGATTCCGCATCTCAAGGTAAATTTGTTACCACTGACTTTCGTAATAGAGATCACAAGTGTTATAAGTGTCAGGGTTTTGGGCATATTGCTAACAATTGCCCAAATAGAATAGTCTTGGTGATTCGGGGTGATGGAGAGATTGTGACGGATGAGGAGACTGATCCGGAGATGCCTAAATTAGATGATCCTGGTGAGGATGAAGAAGAGATTGAGGCGCCTGCAGCGCTGAATTTTGTGATGAGAAGAGCTTTGAATGCCCAACCTGCAGCCGGAGATGTTGAGCAGAGGGAGAACTACACGTGTTGTCATATCAACGATAAGGTCTGCAACATGATTATAGATGGAGGCAATTGCACTAATGTGGTGAGTCAGTCGATAGTGAAGAAACTAGGGTTACCGGTGATGAAACACCCTAGGCCCTACAAGCTGCAGTGGCTGAATGATAGTGGCGTCATTGATCACTGCAAAATTCACAGATTAATTGCAAATACGGTGGCAAATAAATTTATAAAGATACCCAAAGGTAGTCGAACCCAGAGAAATTGTGTAACGAAAATATCTCAAATACAAACTATAGTTCTAAGATTTATTGTTTGAGTAAATCAGAAGTTGGGTTTTGGTTTTGGAAAATAAAGATAACAATGCATAAATTTTAAAAAAAAATCAAATATAAAGAGACACAGATTCTAGGGCAAATAATCAATCAGAATACATGTCAAATCAATCAACTCTACAATGGTGGGAAATCAGATTATTGTATTAAAATTTCTTTGTTGGGCAATTCTAACCTAAGTTACTATCATGTGACTGTATATGCTTTGTTGGCCTCAAGAACACAATAATAATCAACCTGAATAAAAACATAGGTTTAATTCCCTACAATTGATTAATCTTCCTTTTGAGACAGAAAATCAATTATATTCAATTCATCTTCCTGTTATTAATTTTTTCCTCTCAGTTTTTAATTAACAACTATGAATAAAGAATCAATTTCATCTTTCGATCCATCATCAATCCTAAATTCTATCAATTAAATCAGGAATTGAAACCATGCAATTTGAGTTGATCAATCTAACATGCACACATGATTAGTTACACATAGCCCTAGAACCCGCTAAGGTTTCTAGCCACTCATGATGGAAAGAAACACAAGAAACATATTATTAAATTGCATAATGAAAACTTACAATAAAAATAAAGGTTGAATCCTCTCCAAAATAATTAAATCTTCAAAAACTCCAACTCCAAGAGAAAAACAAAAGAAGATTCAGGGGAGAACTGGTAGAGGAACCCTAAAAACTCGAGCAAAACAAGTATTTATAGAGGTAGAGGTGTATATATTGGGATCTAGGGCCAAAAATATGATTTAACCATAAAAATCTCAAAATTTCCTTTTCTGGGCCCATCTTGGTCGACGTTGAGCTTGCATCAGTCGACGCGGATCCCCTTGCGTTGGTCGACGTGGACTTCATATCTGTCGAGACAGAAACGTTTTCCCTCTAGCGATCTTTCTGCGCAGTCTCACGGTTTTAGCCATAACTTTCACTCCCGAACTTTGATTGACCCGATTCCAGTTGCATTGGAAAGCTAACTCAAAGGTCTTTCAAATGTTATGCTCAATTAGCTCAGATTCTATCTGTGGAAGAAATGGTGACTGTTTCTTTGAATATCTGCTGCTTTTGGTACGGGTTTCTATTGAATTCGGCCTAAAACCTATAAAAATACACCATGGCAAGCATAATACCCCATAAACTTGACTCATGCTCAAAATATATAAATAAAATCAATGAAACTAAATAAAATACTTGAAAATAATAAGATAAGTGAGTCAAAATCCGAGCTTATCAAACCCCCCAAACTTGAACGTTTGATTGTCCTCAATCAATAGGCAAGAAAAAAATCAAAAGATCATGTAGTTAAAGTGCAATGTCTCACAAGATTCATCACAATCAAGAATCAAAAATCCACTCACACAAATAATTTGAAAGAGAGAGACAATTCATCAATTGTAGAGGAACTCACTGGAAGTGTATCGCTCAAACTCTCAAGTGTTTAGGATTAGATGAAAGCACTCAACACATGTATGAAGAAATTTCTACCATAGGCTTGAAAATTCTCTAATATCTCCACTGCTAAAATGTGCACACAAGTATTGAATCAAAAAGGACTTTCAACGGGTTGTAATGTAGGCTTTTTGTGACAAGGTAGGGAAATTTGGTCAAGTGACTAAAATTCATCAAGCTGGCCAACTCGAACAAATTAAAACCACTCTCTTTCATTATCACCTCATCTCCTTAGATACGTCAACAAACTCATCAATTTTTTCTTTTCTTCCCTTTTTTTTTCCTAGCTCTTTTGAATCCCTTATACCCTTCAATAGTTTACACACATATTTGCTTCTCTTTTTTTTTCATAGGGCTTATCAGAATTCTAATTTTGTTTGAGTTATTTAACACCCAACTTTGCATCAACCACTAATTTGATATTTCTTTTCTCCAATTCACATCAATCTACCCAATCCAAACCACAAACATTCTTAAGCTCATAGACAATGAAAGAATTGTAAATGCTTAAAAGTGGCTAACTAGGGATAATTTAATTGTGAAGGGACAGTGTTTAGGATATTGGGTTAACAAAGATGGCCTAATATCATCTCCTAAACTTGTGCACACTATGCAGTCTCGAAACAGAAAATAAGCAAGTTCTAGAGAAATAAAAACATACATGAGAATCTCACATCAAACGAATATAAGGCTCAAAAGTCTCACACAAGGGTTTAAATTTTCCTCCACGGTCAACTTCAAATCAACTCAATCATCATGCAGGTGCAAGTTTCAAATCAATCCTATCATGCGGTATTCTACTTTCATAGGCAATTAACCACAATTAAAATCAATCCAAACTCAACCATCAATCGATTCTATCGCACATCCTCATTCGGTTTGTATCAAAACTAAAAAATTTCCTCACAAAAGGCATAAAAAATTTTAATCTAGGCAAAAATTTAAATGCAGAAAGCGAAATAAATAAAAGATAGAATGTTCAAACTCTTGTCCACATCCCCCCAAACTTATTTCCAACTCAAAGAGTGGAAAAAGTTTGAAAATCAGACAAGAGAGAGAATGGTACCTGGTGGTTGATCTCAGACATTAACTTTTTATCCCAGAACCTTCAGAAATCACGCAGCGTGAAATTCTTGCTGCTGGCACTTTGCGTCGACCAACGCAGGCTCTACGTCGGTGACGTGGAGCCTTCATGTCGATCCCTCCTTCGGGTCGAAGTGCTTCACGTCGAGCTTTCTGTGTTGACCGACGCCAGTCCTGCGTCGGTCGAAACAAACACTGTTCCTCGATTTTTTATTTATTTTTTAAAGCATAAAAAATAGAAATAACAAATTCGAAAATTGAAAGCAAATTGCAAAAACCGAAAATAAGAGGAAATTGAAAAGAAAGCAAGTAAACATTGGTTTACCTCCCAAAAAGTGCTTGACTTAACGTCGCGGCTCGACGATACGTCAAATCACCATGCCCACGGGGGTCGGGTCCAGACTCTCCGCCCTTTTGCACCAACCATGTAGACTTTGCGGTCTTGAATGACAGTAGTGAGCTCGGAAAGGGATGGCTTAGTTGACAATTTCACCAACCCATTTCCTTGCTCCCATTCAATGGCAGCTTTCTCCTCCTTTTCTTTCTCGTCATCCTCCATTTTATCTTCAGAATCTTCAACTGATGTGATCCGGTTGCACTATGAATGTTGCCGGCTTTTGTCGATCACAAAGGTGATCTTTTCATCATTGGCACGAAGGGTAATCTCTCCCCCTCGACAGTCGATCAATGCAGCACTGGTGTCCAAAAATTCTCGTCCCAAGATCAAGGACATATTGCAGTCTTCCTTCATATCAAGCACTACAAAATCTGCAGGAAAGATTAGATGACCCACACAAATAAGAACATCCTCAAGTATACCTTTGGGACGAGACACAGATCGGTCTGCCATTTGCAGAGTAATTGTAGTCGACCTCAGTTCTCCAATGTTGAGGCGCTTGAAGATGGAATAAGGCATAAGATTGATGCTGGCACCAGTGTTGCACAACACCCTTTGGAACTCTATCCCCCCAATCTCGACTGGAATCGAGAAACAACCTGGATCACTCCTCTTGATAGGCACTTGCTTTTGAAGTAGCAAGCTGCACTGCTCATGTATCTTCACAGTTGAGTTCTCCACAAATTGCTTCTTCTCGCTCATCAGTTTCCAGAGGTACTTCATGTAACCCGGGATCTCCCTCAAAGCTTCGATCAGTGGTATATTGATGTTGACTTTCTTCAAATTCTCCACAAACCTAGCAAACTTCGAGTCTTCTTTCTGCTTGGCAAAACTCTGAGGAAAGGGCATTGGGGGAATAGGCTCATCTGTTGCAGCAGAAGAATCTCCTTGAACAACCTTCTGTGTCGACCGTTTTGCAGGAATCTCGGTCGATGTCCTTGGACTCCGCGTCGACCCACGTGAAGGTGTGTCGGTTGACGTGGCTGCATCGCCCGTCTTCTCCCCCTTGCTCAATCTGTCTGCGTCAACCGATGCGGGATGTGCGTTGGTCAAAACAGAGGCATCCCACTCGGGATTCTCCTCTTCTTCTTCCCCAAACTTGTTCAAAATCTTCCCGTGACCTTTGTAACTCGTGCCAGACCTCAAAGTAACTACTTTGCACTCCTTCTGATTCATTGGATTTACCTCAGTAATGCCCGGGAGTTGCCCTTGCTTGTGCTGGACTCCAATGGTGGTAGCAATCTGGCTGACTTGAGTTTCAAGCATCTGAACATGTTTGCTAACTAGATCAATGCACTCCAGCCACTTCTTGCTCTATCTTTCCAACCCGATAATCCGAAGCTTTGATATACTTGGCCAACACCACATCCAAACTCTCCTTCTTTTCAGTGATTTCTCCATCCTGCACATCAAAACCAGGTGGGGGAAATTCTCCACCCGTCGGATTAGCATAAGAGAAGCCGGCATGCTGCTTTGGATGGTAATGCTGATATTCTCCACCTCGTTGTTGATTCTGATATTGATTCTAAAATTGATTCTGATAGCCTCCTCGGTTCATGAAATTCACATCAGCAACGGGTTCAACCTGTGCAGCAGAAACAACAGAAACATTAGAGGTTAGCTTTTCCATCTCCCCCTTGAGCTTTTCAATCTCCTTTTTGAGAGTGTCATCTGGTTCCTTCTTCTCAATTGCCTTGACTTGAGGCCTCCTTGGATTGGCCCACTATTGAGTATGTAAGGCCATCTTCTTGAACAGCTTGAGGGCCTTTTCAGGTGACTTGCTCATCAGAGAACCTCCCGCGGCATAATCAACAGCTGTTTGGGTACTCTCATTCATCCCTCAGTAAAAGATGTGGGCCTGCTCCTCGGTAGAAACTCCATGGCCCAGGCAGCTCCTCAACAGCTCATTCCACATGCTCCATACCTCAAACAAAGATTCATCCATCTTCTGGTGGAACTGCAAGATCTTCATCTTCTTTTGGATCATGACTGAGGGAGGAAAGAAGGCTGAGAGGAACTCTGCTCTGAGATTGTCCCAAGTGCGGATACTGCTGCAGTCCAGGGCTGTAAACTACGTCCGAGCCTGATCCCGAAGTGAGAATGGGAGCAAGTGAGACGGATCACATCCTGGGTGACTCCATTCTGCTTGATGGTCTCACAAACCTCCACGAACATCCTGAGGTGAGTGTAAGGATCCTCCACAGCTCGACCACCGAATTGGTTCTGCTGAACCATCTGAATAAGACCGGTTTTGAGTTCAAAATTATTGGCATTGATACCAATAGCGAATCCCTCATTACTGGGTTGCGGTCTGTACTTCTTTGCCATAGCATTGGGATCCTCATCGTCGGAGTCCTCTCGGCGCAGCCTTTCTTGCTCTCTTTCTCTGACTCTCCTTGCAGCCTCAGCTCGATCTGCTTCTCTTTCTAACATCAGCTGCGCCACCAACTCCCGCATTTGATTCATCTCTTGGACCATCAGTAGGGCATTTTGTTGAGTAATGAGTTGCGTGTCGGTTTCCTCCAAAGGTGGCATCTCATGATTATATTCCTCATTCTGTTTGTGCGGTGGATCCATCTCAGTGGTTGTGCTTTGCTTCTCCTTGCTTTTCCTTCTTCGGACTATGGCCTCGATTTTTGGATCAAAGACTTCAAGTTGGTTCCCTTGGGCCCTCGTGTTCATGCAAAACCTGAGAAAATAGACAAAAATAAAAAAATTAGATCTGCGTCGACCGACACGAGAGGTGTATCAACCGACGGGAAAAAGTTTCTACGTCGACCGATGCGGCACGTGCGACGATCGAAACAGAACACAAAAATCCACAAAACGCACGAACATGAACAGAATTAAAATAAAATTAAAAAACTCAATCCAGTTAATCTTTAAACAAATTAGCAACAAGATAAAATCTAACAATTCCCAGGCAACGGCGCCAATTTGATCACTGCAAAATTCACAGATTAATTGCAAATACAGTGGCAAATAAATTTATAAAGATACCCAAAGATAGTCCAACCCAGAGGAATTGCGTAACGAAAATATCTCATATACTAACTATAGTTCTAAGATTTATTGTTTGAGTATATCAGAAGTTGGGTTTTGGTTTTGGAAAACAAAGATAACAATGCAAAAATTTAAAGGGTTTTAAAAAGCAAATATAAAGAGACACAGATTCTAGGGCAAATAATCAACCAAAATACATGTCAAATCAATCAACTCTACAATGGTGGGAAATCAGATTAATGTATTAAAATTCCTTTTTTGGGAAATTTTAACCTAGGGTACTATCATGTGACTGTATATGCTTTGTTAGCCTCAAGAACACAATAATAATCAACCTGAATAAAAACATAGGTTTAATTCCCTACAATTGATTAATATTCCTTTGAAGACAGAAAACCAATTATATTCAATTCCTCTTCCTGTTATTAATTTTCTCCTCTCGGTCTTTTAATTAACAACTATGAATAAAGAATCAATTTCATCTCTCTATCCATCATCAATCCTAAACTCTATCAATTAAATCAGGAATTGAAACCATGAAATTTGAGTTGATCAATCTAACATGCACACATGATTAATTACACATAGCCCTAGAACCCGCTAAGGTTTCTAGCCACTCATGATGGAAAGAAACACAAGAAACATATTATTAAATTGCATAATGAAAATTTACAATAAAAATAAAGGTTGAATCCTCTCCAAAATAATTAAATCTTCAAAAACTCCAACTTCAAGAGAAAAACTAAAGAAGATTCAGGGGAGAACTGGTAGAGGAACCCTAAAAACTCGAGCAAAACAAGTATTTATAGAGGTAGAGGTGTATATATTGGGATCTAGGGCCAAATATATGATTTAACCATAAAAATCTCAAAAATTCCTTAACTGGGCCCGTCTCGGTCGACGTGGAGCTTGCGTCGGTCGACGTGGACTTCATATCGGTCGAGACAGAAACGTTTTCCCTCTTGCGATCCTTCTGCGCAATCTCACAATTTTGGCCATAACTTTCACTCCCGAACTCCGATTGACCCGATTCCAGTTGCTTTGGAAAGATAACTCAAAGATATTTCAAATGCCATGCTCCATTAGCTCAGATTCCATCTGTGGAAGAAGTGGTGACTGTTTCTTTGAACATCTGCTGCTTTCGGTACGGGTTTCTATTGAATTCGGCCTAAAACCTGTAAAAATACACCATGGCAAGCATAATACCCCATAAACTTGACTCATGCTCAAAATATATAAATAAACTCAATGAAACTAAATAAAATACTTGAAAACAATAAGATAAGTGAGTCAAAATTCGAGCTTATCAGTCATCAAAGTCGTGAAGCAAGTCAAGGTTCCATTTTGCATAGGGAAATATGAGGATGAGGTGTTGTATGATGGGATTCCTATGCAGGTGAGTCATATACTTTTGGTGCATCCGTGGCAATTTGATAGGCGTGTGAAGCATGATGGCTTCACGAACAAGTATTCCTTCGATTACAAGCATAAAAAGATTTCACTTGTTCCTCTGACCCTTAAACAAGTTTATGAGGATCAAGTCCAGTTGCAGAAGGAGTCGGGTGAAGAGGTGCAGCCACGGGATAATAAGGAGAAAGGGGTGTTGTAGCAGTCCTTTCTAGCAAGGGTTGGGGATCTGAAGTGGGTGGTTCAGGAGGAGAAAACATTGGTGTTGTTGATCTACAAGGAGAACATGATTTTAACTAACATTCCTGATTCTCTACCCCCTTCTATTTCCTCTATTTTGCAGGATTTCGAGGATGTCTTTCCAGATGATACCCTATCCAGACTACCACCCATTCGTGGGATTGAGCATCATATTGATTTCGTGCCTGGAGCAACCCTTCCGAATAGACCAGCTTACCGAACCAGTCCGGAGGAGATGAAGGAACTGGAGAGGTAGATTGGAGAGTTGCTGGCCTAGCGTGAGGGAGAGTTTGAGTCCTTGTGCAGTTCCAGTTTTGCTTGTGCCCAAGAAGGATTCGACCATGAGGATGTGCTGCGACTTCTGTGATATCAACAACATTACGGTTAAGTATCGCCATCATATCCCTCATTTAGATGACATGTTAGATGAGTTGCATGGTGCTTGTGTGTTTTCTAAGATAGCTCTGCGAAGTGGATATCATCAAATTAGGATTAAGGAGGGAGATGAGTGGAAAACAGCTTTTAAAACTAAGATTGGTTTGTATGAATGGTTAGTCATGCCTTTCGGTTTAATTAATGCTCCTAGTACTTTTATGCGTCTTATGAACCATGTTTTGAGAGCTTTTATTGGCAAGTTTGTAGTGGTTTGTTTTTATGATTTTTGATTTATAGTAGGAGTCATGATGATCACTTTGAGCATTTGAAGTCAGTTTTGGATGTACTTCGCAGGGAAAGATTGTTTGCTAACATGAAAAAGTGCATATTTTGCACAGATAAGTTAGTGTTTCTTGGTTTTGTTGTTAGTGCAGGTGGATGAAGAGAAAATTCGAGCTATCCAAGAGTGGCCGCAGCCTAAGAACATTGGCGATGTTCACAGTTTTCAAGGACTTGCCAGCTTCTATAGGCGTTTTGTACCCCCATTTCAGCAGCATTGCAGCCCCATTGACTGAAGTGATTAAGAAGACTGTGGAGTTCAGATGGGGAGAAGAGCAAAAAAAGGCTTTTGATTTGCTGAAGTACAAGTTGACACATGCCCCGATATTATCTCTTCCTAACTTTTCTAAGACTTTTGAGATTGAATGTGATGCTTCTGGAGTTGGTATTGGTGCTGTGTTGATTTAGAAGAAGAGGCCCGTAGCATACTTCAGTGAGAAGCTGAATGGTGCGACTTTGAACTATCCTACCTACGATAAGGAGATGTACGCCTTGGTGAGAGCCTTGAAAACATGACAGCATTACTTGTGGGCTAAGGAGTTCATTATTCACACCGATCATGAGTCGCTGAAGCATTTGAAGGGACGGCACAAACTGAATAAGAGGCATGCAAGGTGGATGCAGTTTGTAGAGACCTTTCCTTATGTCATCAAATACAAGCAAGGTAAGGAAAATGTGGTGGTTGATGCATTGTCTCGAAGGTATGCCTAAATCTCTACTTTAGATGCTAAGTTGCTTGGATTTGAATGCATTAAAGGTTTGTATGCTTCTGATGAGGATTTTGGTGATATTTATGTTGCATGTGAGACATCTGCTAGTGGTAAATACTTTAGGCATGATGGATTTTTGTTTAGGAGAAATAAGTTGTGCATTCCTAGGTGTTCTCTACGTGAATTATTGTAGTTAGAGTCACATGGAGGTGGTTTGATGGGTCATTTTGGTATTGCTAAGACTTTGGCTGTGTTGCATGAGCATTTCTTTTGGCCTCGCATGAAACGTGATGTTGAGAGGATCTGTGGTAGATGCATTACTTGCAAACAAGCTATGTCTAGATCTAGTTCTCATGGATTGTATACCCCATTACCTATCCCTACTGAACTTTTGGTTGACATTTCTATGGATTTTGTGCTAGGTTTGCCACAAACTGGGCGTGGTAGTGATTCTATTTTTGTGGTTGTTGATAGATTCTCTAAGATGGCTCATTTTATTCCATGTCGTAAATCTAATGATGCATCCCATGTTGCTAATTTGTTATTTAGGGAAGTTCTGAGATTGCATGGAATTCCCAGGACAATTGCTTCTGATAGAGATTCTAAGTTCTTGAGCTAGTTTTGGAAGACTTTATGGTATAAGTTAGGGACTAAGCTGTTGTTTTCTACTACTTGTCATCCACAAACTGATGGTCAAGCTAAAGTAGTAAATAAGACTTTGTCTACATTGTTGAGAGTTGTACTTAAGAAAAATATTAGGAATTGGGAATAATGTTTGCCTTATGTTGAGTTTGCTTATAATTGTTCAGTTCATTCTGCTACTCAGTTTTCCCCTTTTGAGATTGTGTATGGGTTTAATCCTTTGACTCCTTTGGATTTATCTCATTTACCTGTGCAAGAATTTACTAACCTTGATGGCAGAAAAGAGCTGATTTTGTAAAGCAGATTCATGAGAAGGCGAGGCAGAACATAGAGCGTCGTACTGAGCAGTATGTTAAGCAAGCAAATAAATGGCGCAAGAAGGTGTTGTTTGAGCCTGGAGATTGGGTTTCGTAGTAAATGAAAAAGGAGAGGTTTCCTTTGTAGCGGAGATCGAAGTTGTTACCTCGTGGAGATGGTCCCTTCCAAGTGTTGCAGAAATTGAATGATAATGCATACAAATTGGACTTACATGGTGAGTATGATGTTAGTGTTACGTTTAATGTTGTTGATTTAAGTCCTTTTGATGTAGGAGATGGCTTGGATTTGAGGAAAAATTCTCTTAAAGAGGAGGGGAATGATGGAGCTCAAGTAGCAGCTGTGAGAGATGATCCAGTCTGCATTCCGAGTGGGCCAATGACTAGAGCTCGAACAAGAACATTGAGAGTTGGATTGAATATGTAGATCAAAGACATTTGGGCTGCATATTTTTCCAAGAATTATATAGGTCTTGTATGGAACAATTTGATTCAGTTTTTCAGTTTAATAAAATTATTAGGTTTTCTCCTATATTCTGAAAGGTTCAAATTCGAAATTCTACTTTATCAATAGGTTTTCAATCTCGACTAATCAATCGGATAGTCATATCCGTTGGTGGTGTCTTCGCGTATATCCATCGTTGTTGGATCAATCCGCTTCTTGGGTCGTAGGAGATTCAATCTAGACTACAGTACTTGAAGGTTTTTAAATCTGAAGGTGTTGAATCCTTCCTTCGTTCAATTTAAGTTTGCTTCCTCATCGTGTCTGAGTTGAATTGATCGAGTTCCTGGGCTGCGATCTAAACCTTCCGGCAAAGATTGTATCAGTATAAATGGTGCAATGCTATTTGAGCAATGAGTGGAATGGAATACAAACTTGGAGTTACTTAGATTAAATGTTGAAGAATTGTAAAGAAGAAGAAGAGATTTAATTATAAATTGAGATATAAAGTGTAGTGTTATGATAAATGACTAATGTCTTAAAGGAGTAGTACGCCATTGTAAGTAGATCATGTTTGTTTGTATTATGCTCATAATTGAAGGGATTCATGAATTGAATCACGAAGTCCGTTTGCCAAGGATCGTTAATTAGAATATCAAAAATAAATTGCTATGCTTATGATTAATCCTAGCATGCTCCTATTGAATATGCAAAAGGGGGTTTATGCGGAATAGCTGGATTGCGAAACCCTGAAGAACGAGTGCGCGGAGATTCCTCTTGATCCTTTCCCACGCACAAAGATTTAATCCCTAACAGACTGAGGAATTAAATCTTATGAAAATAAAATAATTAGTTTTGAAAAACAAGGAGAGAGAGAAGAAAGAAAATCCTTCTGATCTGATCTTCTGATCTGTATCCCAACTCAATCTGAATATCTAGTGAAGATTCCCTTCAGATTCCTTGCCCGATTGAGAAGCAGAATTTCCTCCTCATTTCTCAGATCTAGTCGATCACCACAGCTCCAAAACCTGGTTTGCTGTGTGCAACTTAAGATCTTGTGGTGTGTTGAGATCTGAGGAACTGAAGCATATTTATAGGAAAATACTGGACTTCTATTGGGCTTGAGTTTCATGGGCCAGACCAGGGACCAGAATGCAAATAACAAATAAGGCCTATCAATTGATTAATTCCCATATTCAACCCAGAATATAATTAATTAATTAATATTGATTCATTCCACCAGAGAATCAATACTGTCCTACCTATTTGCTACCACGTTTTGAGGTACGGATTGCATGGGCTCGGTATATCCCCACATTTAAGGTTACAGATATTTGTTAATTAATTTAAGCTCTGACAAGCTATTTAATTAATTAACATCTTATATTCCTGAGTCAATCCACTCAAATCTTTTCACTTATGCTTGAACTTAATCAGCCTGCAGGACTTTAGCATAACGAACCTTTTGAGCTGCTCAGGGAATGTCACCATCCTATACTGGATGTGGTTACCTAGTTCCAGTACCAGACAGTCATACACAAACTGCTATTACCCAAGATACAGATATACAAGCTCAACTAGAGCCTTTCACTGCAACTCAAAGTAACACACAATCTGCATATACTTATGTACCTTCATATAGGCTTAGGATCTCATCAAGCTATAGAGATCTAGATTCTTTTAATGTCAGATAAAAGAATCGATCTCGACTTAGGTCCTTATCAATGTGTGCCCCACACCAGCATACCAAGACATCCAAGACAAGATGCTTATTACTGCGTATGCTGCAGCCTACACCGACAGTTTATCCTGCGACTGTCTCAGTTGTGATAACCAGTTATATCTCGCTAGGTCAAACGATCCATACGATCTTCTGTGATCTATTACACACCGTATGATCTCCCTATCGACGAGATAAGAGGATAATTGCGTTTGCGACACATGTTTGTTAATTCATACAGAAAATGAATATACAACATTTATGATTCCCAGTATATTAACCAATCGACCTTTTACATAATATACCAATCATAATGCTTTCAGTATATAAATCCATCAATCTCCCACTTATACTCAAAGCATTATACAGATGTTTTCCAGAGTATAACGCATCTAAACTAATCTAGCTATTACATCAAACATTCTACGTGGATAGCTTTGCCCTCAGCCCAAGGTTACGTACATGCATCTCGTAGACCTTCTGAGGCAGAGCATTTGTGAATGGATCCGCTAGATTATTTCTTGTATCAATCTTCTCTACTAGCACATCACCCCTTGCTACGATTTCTCGTATAATATGGTACTTCCTTTCAATGTGTTTTGTTGCTCTGTGAGTTCTTGGTTCCTTTGAATTAGCCACAACTCCCGAATTATCACAATATATCGTGATGGTCTTGGGCAGCTTAGGAATCACGTCCAACTCCAGAAGGAAGTTTCGAAACCATACTGCTTCTTTCGAAGTTTCAGAAGCTGCCACATATTCTGCTTCCATGGTGGAGTCCGCAATGCACTTCTGCTTTGCACTCCTCCATGATACGGCCCCACCTCCCAATGTAAACACATAGTCAGAGGTGGACTTCTTTTTGTCTCGGTCTGCCTGGATATCCGAATCAGTATAACCCACAGGGCACAACTCCTCACACTGATAGACGAGACAATAGTCTCTAGTCCTTTTCAAGTATTTGAGTATTTGCTTTACCGCGGTCCAATGCGCCTGTCCAGGGTTAGACTGGTATCTCGCTACCATGCCTACAGCAAAGCAGATATATTGCCTCGTACATAGCATTGCATACATGAGGCTCCCCACGGCCGATGCATACGGCACGTTCCTCATTTCATCTTTCTCCCTTTGTGTCACCGGACACTGATCCTTGGAAAGATATATGCCATGTCTGAAGGGTAACAGACCTTTCTTGGCAGTTTGCATGCTGAAACGGGCAATCACAGTATCCACATATGATCCTTGAGACAAGGTCAACATCCTCTTATTGCGCTCCCGCAATACTTTTACCCCTAGGATGTATCATGCCTCCCCAAGGTCCTTCATATTAAACTGCTCAGATAACCACCCATTTATGCCCGACAATACTTTCACATTATCGCCAAATAGGAGAATATCATCTACATAAAGTGCAAGGAACATCACGCTTCCGCTGACACATAGACGGTACACGCAACTCTCGTTTGAACATTGTGAAAATCCATAGGATTTAATCACTTCATCAAAACGCAGATTCCATGACCGTGAAGCTTGTTTAAGTCCATACAGCGACTTCCTTTGCTTCCAGACCAAATGTTCTTCGTCCTTCTACACATAACCTTTTGGCTATTGCATATAGATGTCCCGACCTTCTTCAAGGTACCCGTTTAGAAACGCGGTTTTGACATCCATCTGCCAGATTTCTAGGTCCTTATGTGCTGCTATGGCTAGGAGTATACGAATGGACTTAAGCATGGCTACCGATGAGAAGGTCTCGTCATAGTCTACACCTTCTTTCTGACTATAACCCTTCGCCACCAGCCTTGCTTTGAAAGTTGTAATTTCACCATTCGCTTCTTTCTTTCTTTTGTACACCCATTTGCACCCTATGGCTCGACAGCCATCTTGCAAATTAGTTTTCTGGTATACATCCATAGCCGTAATGGATTCTATTTCTGAATTCATGGCGATCAGCCATTTGTCTACATCTTTATCAAATACCGCCTTGTCATATGTCCAGGGATCGGTATCATCCAGTCCATTTTCCGGGATCAAGTCAGAAGACTCTCCCACGAACATGTAACTTTCGGGTTGGTGGACAACCCTCCCACTGCGACGAGGCATTTGAACCGTGTTAGTAGTTGGCACAGTACGCGTTGGTCTCATACCTTGCATTAGTGGCAATGTTGGTATAGCCTCACCTGTTACAGGTGGATTTAACACTACATTGGGCTTTCCTGATGGAATTGCTTCCTTATCCTCAAGCTCGTGGAGGATAATTTCACTCTTGGATCTGTGGTTTCTTACATATTCGTCCTCCAAAAATCTTGCGTTGGTACTGACAACGACTTTCTGATTCTAAGGACAATAGAAGTAACCACCTTTCATTTGCCTGGGATATCCTACAAACAGCATCAGCTTACACCAACTTTTTAACTTATCAGGTTCCTTTGTCAGCACATATGCTGGACAACCCCAAACCCTCACTCTGTTCAAACTTGGCTTTCGCCCATACCAAAGTTCTAGAGGCATTTTAGGAACTGATTTAGAAGGTACCAGGTTAAGAAAGTAGGTCGTTGTCTCCAAGGCATATCTCCAAAACGAAATCGGCAAGCTTGCATAACTCATCATCGACCTGACCATTTCCAAGAGAGTTCTATTTCTTCTTTCCGCTACACCATTTTGTTGAGGGGTTCCTGGTGCAGTCCACTGGGATGTAATCCCGTTGTCTGACAAGTACTACAAGAACTCGTTACTGAGGTATTCTCCATCACGATCTGATCGTAGTATCTTGATAGTCTTACCTAGCTTCTTTTCTACCTCAGTCCTAAAGTCTTTGAATTTCTCAAAGCATTCAGACTTATGGCGAAGCAAATAGACATATCTGAATCTTGAGTAATCGTCAATGAATGTGGCGAAGTACTCATAACCTCCACGAGCTTGCGTGGACATTGGTCCACATAAGTCAGAGTGGATTAATTTCAACACATCCTCTCCTCGAGACTGACTTGCCTTAAAAGGCCTGGTCGTCATCTTTCCCTCTATACAGGATTCACAGATTTGATGCAGTACCACTTGAAAAGAATCCAAGAGCCCATCGCATGCTAATCTTTTAATCCTCTTTAAATTGATGTGACCTAGTCTCAAGTGCCAGAGATATGTTTGATCCTCATCGGAAGAAAACTTTCTCTTTAAATGATTATTATTATTGGATGAGTTTGCAGCATTTACGGAAGATTTATGCATACAATCAATGATATAGAGAGAGTCAATCAGTTTACCATGACAGATAACACCGTTATTACCAATGATAGAAACTCCACTATCAAAAATAACTGAATATCCATCATTAAATAACTTGGAAACTGAAACTAAGTTCCGCCGAAAAATCGGCACATATAAAACATCTCTCAAAATCAAAACATTGTTTTCAAAGCATAAAGTAAAATCTCCAATGGCTACTACTGAGACTCGCTCTCCGCTGCCCATTGAGATGGTAATCTCGTCATGCTTCAGTTGCCTTGTCGGCCTGAACCCCTGCAAAGTATAACAAACATGATCAGTAGCTCCAGTATCCACTACCCAAGAATGGGTAGAAACTGATGTTAAACATGTTTCCGTTATAAATGCACATGATGTACCTTGTCTACATGTGCCAAGCACTAGACAATCTACTTCACTTCGCTTGCATTTGCATGGCCTGATGACATCTTCTGCTAGATCAACTTCATCTAACCTTTTAAGCATTTCTTTTGCTTCAGCAACTGTCTTGTCAAAAGCTGACAAAGTTGGAGCAAATTCCAATGCTCTAAGGTCAGATTCCTCTCGCATCAAGGCTGAGAGTAACTCAGGAAGAGTAAACTCGCGCCTGGTACCGAGGGACTTGATGAAGTCATTATAAGAATCAGACAGAGAGTGCAGGACAATGTTAATTTCCGCCCGCTACTGATTTGTCCACCTCTCTTTATGTACTTTCTCATAATCCTCATCATACTGACGAAGTTCAGAAGCAACGAACTCCCATCAGTCATCCTCTTGAGACCAGGTCCTCCACAAGATTATAACTGACAGTTCGTCTCACCTTCCCATAAACTTTCACAAGGTCCCTCCATATCTCAACACCAGTTTGGAACTTCTTGTACTTGAGCCTTAATTCTCTAGACAGACTGTTCATGATGAGTCTGCGGGCAAACTCATCAGAAGCTACCCATCTGTCATAGAACACTCGCTCATAACCAGTACAGTACCAATACTTGGGAGTTAGAGGGTCCATGTAAAGTACATGGGCATGTTTTGCAGTGCAGAGTATTTCCATGAAGCATAACTTCCACTCAGGAAAATTCGGACCAGTTAAAGGGTTTGTTATTAAGAGGTTGACAACGTGAGCAATAGACATGTCTAAAAATAATAAATTAAAGCAGAAATTAAAACATAGTCGCAAACTATTGAAACAATTAAATATTGAAACCTTATGATAAAACAATATTAATGTTTCCTCCAATTTGCCTAAGTATTACTATTGCAAGCCACACATGTGGACGTTTACAACAAAACACTTAACCAGACTGCATCTTTCAATTTCAGTCCTTTAATTCCAATCCATGTTCGGGTTCCTTAGACAAATGAAATTAATAATTGGAGACTAACTTAAGACCATATTATCCTACTGAGCAGGGACATCACAAATGAGTTATACTCTGGATAATATCTAAGCTAGCTTACCACCAAAGCCAACCCTCCCATATAAGGATCTATTAGAACACATCTGATCCCTATAATAAGGCTGTCTCATTTAATTCCATCCCTAGAGAACTTATGAAAATTCAATACGCAAGCTACAAATGTAGACGTTTACGCATGAACTCCCACTTCTCACATGAAATAAATGTTTGTTTTAAGAAATCCTATATATTAGAGCTTATGAATAATAAATTAACTAAGCTACACATGTAGACGTTTACCTAATAAATTAACCACTTCCAATAAAGGATCGCTTTATGGAGGTCTTACTAAATTATGAGCTTAGTAATTTTTAATTCATAAGGTTCAATTGCACAGATTATTTTATGTAGCCATAATTATAACTTTGCTAAAATTCTATCATGCATAGCATACCCCGAATTTATAGTTATAATTAATTACACAAAATAAATCACATAGCATGCTTTAAAGCTGTAAATAAAAGCAATAAACGTGCTCCTAGTATCTACAACATGCTTATATGTTGCGCAATTAAATTAAACACATATATCATGCGAAGACAGATAATAAAACAAATAAAATATCCTCGTGGCCCCAAGATACAAAATAAAAATAATTCAAACTATTACAAGTTGGAATTAATTATAAAGATCTTCAACTGGGCTCCCACTACTTGGACTGTGATCTGAATTTATTTTCTGAATGTGGGCCTCCAAGATTTGATCTATCAGAAAATTGGACAACTGGGTCAGTCAACCAAATCGTAGGCCTAGGCACACATTGCAAGCCCAATAGCCCGCGAGAACTTGGCCCGACGAGCCACCACCGGCGAACCACCGCCGCCGCCGCGAGGGCTCTCGGAATCGCGCAACAGCCATGCACGTACGTGCATGGTTGTAGCCCGCGATTCAGCCTCATTTGGTCGTCGTCCGTTTCGCATGTCGCCGCCCCGGCTTGCCCCAACCGTCGCCTGAACCACCGTTGACCTTTCTTCTCCACCGTCGGCTCACCTAGGCTCGCCAAAAACACGCACGAGGCGTGGAGGAGATGCGTGCCCCGGCTCGCACCCGCAAACCCTAAGGTTTGCGCTAGTTGCGGCCGCGCCGCCCCCACCGGCCGTCGTCGCCGGTGTTCGCCTCCCGAGCCCACGCCGCACCACCAGGTCCTGCTGCCGCCGCCCAGAGAGCACTCGCCTGCCGCCGGCGAATGCGCGCAGGGCTACGCGGGTGCTGCGCGCGCGCGCGTGAACCCTAGGGTTCCGCTGCGCTGCGCGCGCCCAGGCCGCCCTCGCCCGCCGTTTCGGCAGGTGCCAGCCTCCCCGCATCGCCGTCCCGTGACCCCCGCATCGCGCCTGGCTGGTTGTTGGCCGTACGGCTACTGCCCGTCGCGAGCGCGCCGCGCGCTAAAACCTTAGGGTTTTCGCGCGGCTGCGCCGCTGCCGTGGCCGCCGCGCGCCTTGCTCCGTCGTGCCGGCGCTGTCGTGCGTTGTGCGGTCCTTCATTCTTCGTGTTCTTCGTTCTTCATGTTCTTCGTTCTCCGTTTTACAGATTTAATTTTTTTTTTAAATAAAAGATTACATTGAATAATCCTAATTACAATTTAAATTTCTAAATCTAACCACGGATTTATCTTGTGGGTGAAAAACTAATCCATATAAAAGGGCGGATTAACCCGAGAACCACGAGGACGAAAAACATGAACATATAATCCATAAAACCCATGCAATCATTCAATAATAATTATCATGCAAATCATAGGCAATATTATTTTTTCCGATAGAGCCAATTAATTCAACCTGGCTCTGATACCAATTGAAGGGATTCGTGAATTGAATCACGAAGTTCATTTGCCAAGGATCGTTAATTGGAATATCAAAAATAAATTGCTATGCCTATGATTAATCCTAGCATGCTCCTATTGAATATGCAAAAGGGGGTTTATGCGGAATACCTGGATTACGAAACCCTGAAGAATGAGTGCGCGAAGATTCCTCTTGATCCTTTCTCACGCACAAAGATTTAATCCCTAACAGACTGAGGAATTAAATCTTATGAAAATAAAATAATTATTTTTGAAAAACAAGGAGAGAGAGAAGAAAGAAAATCCTCCTGATCTGATCTTCTGATCTGTATCCCAACTCAATCTGAATATCTGGTGGAGATTCCCTTCAGATTTCATGCCCGGTTGAGAAGCAGAGTTTCCTCCTAGTTTCTCAGATCTAGTCGATCACCACAGCTCCCAAAACCTGGTTTGCTGTAAGCAACTTATGATCTTGTGGTGTGCTGAGATCTGAGGAACTGAGGCCTATTTATAGGAAAATACTGGACTTTTATTGGGCTTGAGTTTCATGGGCCAGATCAGGGACTAGAATGCAAATAGCAAATAAGGCCTATCAATTAATTAATTCTCATATTCAACCCAAAATATAATTAATTAATTAATATTGATTCATTCCACCAGAGAATCAATACTGTCCTACCTATTTGCTACCACGTTTTGAGGTACGGGTTGCATGGGCTCGGTATATCCCCACATTTAAGGTTACAAACATTTATTAATTAATTTAAGCTCTGACAAGCTATTTAATTAATTAACATCTTATATTCCTGAGTCAATCCACTCAAACTTTTTCACTTATGCTTGAACTTAATCAGCCTGCATGACTTTAGCATAACGAACCTTTTGAGCTGCTCAGGGAATGTCACCATCCTATACTGGATGTGGTTACCTAGTTCTAGTACCAGACAGTCATACACAAACTGCTATTACCCAAGATACAGATATACAAGCTCAACTAGAGCCTTTCACTGCAACTCAAAGTAACACACAATCTGCATAAACTTCTGTACCTTCATATAGGCTTAGGATCTCATCAAGCCATAGAGATCTAGATTCTTTTAATGTCAGATAAAAGAATCGATCTCGACTTAGGTCCTTATCAATGTGTGCCCCACACCAGCATACCAAGTCATCCAAGACAAGATGCTTATTACTGCGTATGTTGTAGCCTACACCGACAGTTTATCCTGGAACTGTCTCAGCTGTGATAACCATTTATATCTCGCTAGGTCAAATGATCCATACGATCTTCCGTGATCTACTACACACCGTATGATCTCCCTATCGACGAGATAAGAGGATAATTGCGTTTGCGACACATGTTTGTTAATTCAGACATGAGATGAATATACAACATTTATGATTCCCAGTATATTAACCAATCGACCTTGTACGTAATATACCAATCATAATGCTTTCAGTATATAAATCCATCAATAATTACATGGCATTTCGGGGGAAAAGCTAAAGAATAAGTTATGTTTATATATGGCTAAGTATGGAATTGTATTTGGTGTTTAATAAAACTAAAATTTAACGTATTAAATATATTTAATTGTCAGTTCTAGAGGCTCTAATAAGAAGTTGTTTAGTGAGTCTAGAATATCTGATTCATTGTGCGTAATATGCATTTTCCATGATTTATATGTGAAGGAAATTGAGTGAGGCTGTGCTTTTGAACAACCACTGTGCAATCTAAACCTGTGCTTTTGAACAACCACTGTGCAATCAAAACCCGTGAATTTGAGGTGGATTTTTATATATAAAAACCAAAGTATGTGAAATCGGTTTTGTTTTCAAATGAAAAACATGAAAAATATATTTGTTTTGAAATGATTATCTATGCCAAATATTTTGTTTTTGTGAGTCCTATATGTTCCTCTGAGCTAGATGTAATTGGCCAGAGAATTGATGATGTCAATGAAAATGCACCAGAATTTATACCTTGAGCAGTTCTTCATTGATTGCGAGCTAGACGGATTCTCCTGACCCACAGTACTAGGATTTAACACCTAGTATATCTAGAATAGGGTTCAATTCCCTAGCTTGATTTTGTGGAGTCATTCAATCAAGGATTGACACTGGGTTATAAGGAGGTTTAAATCAATTAGGTCTTGATGCTTTGTGTTCCAAGGCCAGTGCACTATAATAACAGTGGGTAGAGTGGTTAACTACATTCCTAACTGTACATCGTATCTTGAAAGTATGTTTGCTTCCAAGCCACACTATTGAAACAGATAACGACCACAAGTAAAAGAAAATGTTCATGCTAGCATGTCTTTAAAAATGTTTTGGTAAATATGGTATACTTTCAAATAAAAAAAATGTTTAACCCATGTAATGCCATAGAAATCTTATATTTCAATGATTTGGGATATGTGTTCACTGGTACACGGTGTATTCAATCCCCGCATGTTATTTTTAAAATGTGCAGCTTAAGCTTGGTAGCAGACAAGGGATGTGGAGAAGAGTCTGGAAATCTTAATAAGTAATGTTAGTATTTCATATGTATAATAATGACGTGAAACATAATCCTGAGATAAGTATCTCCATATACATATCTCTTCCACGCCAGTTCTGCTACAATGTACTTCTTACTTTATTTCTTTCCCCGTGTTGTTGGTTGTGTTATGTTTGCAACTTCGTGGAACTAAACTTCTAAGATCTTTTGATAGTTATCCCTTGTTCTGTAATTATAAAGAAATAACTCTCTTGTGTCAATATCTCTGATGTCTTTTGATATTGTTATTAGTAAATATTATATTTTGGCAAATGATCAAAGTTAATTAATCTAGTCACGTTCTCATGAGTTGGGGAATTAATTTGAAGCCGCGATCCATGTCAACATATACCTTCCTTTTTTTACACCGTTGTGGATGCTTATATCATGATGTTTTCAAATGTTGACGAGAATTTGGATTGACTCATTAAGGGTTTAAGGTGAGCGGAATTTAGATGAAGAAGATAATTTTTAACTGAGAATTGATTGAGAATAATATTGAGAGAAAAATAAATTAAATTTGATAAAATAATATTTCTTTATTAAGTGTAAAATAAAAATATTTAAAAACATATCATTGCTATGTATACCATGAGATATTAATGGACAAATCATCACTTAACTACTCCATAACACATGATAAATTTTTCTAACAAAATAAAATTTCATGATATAATTTCGTACAAAAAAAAATTATGACATATTTCCTGTGTGAAAGATGATATATTTTCCATTTTTTCTTTAATAAACAATTACCAATTATAATTCCTTAAAAAAAATTTAAAAAAATGATTTATGTAAAATTGTAAATTTTCTATAGATTATATCAATTGACAGGTGCAGCAATCACGAGCTTTGCACGTGAGGCACCTAATCGCGTGGTTTTGACGCTGAAGAATTTAATTTTGCCCTTTTTTGACTTTCCTTCCAAAAAAAAAAAGAAAACAATAATAAATGACCCAAAACGTTTTCCTATATTTTTAATATTTTCCCATTTCAGCTCGCCATATTGAAGATCTAATCGAGAGACCGTCCATTTCTCCGGCAGATTTCATCCAATAGAAATTAAAACAAATTTTAAAAAGGAAAAGAAAAAGAAAAAGAAAAAGAAAAAAAAAACACTTCCCCCTTTCTCTCTCTTCCTCTCTCTCCATTTAATGAATGCCTCGCTACTTCTCTAATCCACAGTTGAAAAAAACCCCAAAGATAGTGGCCTAAGATTATTGAGTAAAGGATAAGTTTAGGGTTTTGAGCGTATTCGGAACAGAATGTCTGGTGGAATTGCTCGCGGACGGCTGACGGAGGAGCGGAAATCTTGGCGGAAGAATCATCCACATGTTCGACCATTTTCTATTCAGATTTCTTTTTAATTTTTTCATTCGTGTTTGTTTTTCTTGTTTCGTGCACCTTTTGATGTGGATTTGAGTGTAAATATGCTGTTGATTTTCAATCTTCGTTTTAGGGTTTTGTGGCTAAGCCGGAAACTCTGGGTGATGGTACCGTGAATCTGATGGTGTGGCACTGCACGATCCCTGGTAAGACCGGGGTAAGTACTTTTGATCAACTAACTATCATTCATTGTTTTTCTTCTGAGTCAAAGTGCTAATATTTCCTTTTTCACAGTTTGTCTCGTGTAAATTTTGTTCGTTGCTGGACTGAATTGTGGATTGGTCCTCTTTTAATGAAGTTCTTTATCTTTGTGGTATTTGTTTAAAGTGTTTTGTGAAAAAAATACTCATCAAAGTCATCTTAGGGAGTTTTTTTACTGGAAAGAGAAGGGGAAAGAAAGATGGAAACCCTCAATATGTAGTGAATTACTCGTTTTTGCACTCTTTTCATCTTTGTTTTTGCTCAAACAGAACAGTGTGTTTATTTTGTAATTCTTTTAATTTGTTGATATATTTTAGTCTTTGTTTAGTTTTCTCAATTTATTGAAGATCATTTTAGCACTCAATAGTTGGACAGTTGCTTGAGAAAATACCTCAAGATTTGATTTCGAAGTTGCTATTAAAACCATAACTATGTGTCAGTTTTGCTTTAGCGATTGCGTTTCAACTTTTTTATATGTACACTATGTGCTTCAATGGCACTATTAAATAAAATCCAGGTTTTTTTCCATTATTTATTTAAATTACGAGATGAGCTCAGTTGTTAAACAAACTAGGGGTCATTTTTAAAATCTTCATGAGATTGTTGGAGCATGTTCTTACCAATATGTAAGTTAGGATTTTTATTTTGCATTACTCCAAAATTCCTATATGCGCAAGCATGCCTCTGCAATCTGCGTGAGGGCATCTAACAGTTTTCCAAACATCTTGGTACCTTTCATGCCATCCACTTTTTTTCAACAATACAATCTGTGAAGATTAGATGCCATGAAGCTGGTTCATAATTTTACTAATAGTGTCGAGAAATAACTATAAAATAAAATAAATACCTCTAAAGAGACCCTTCACATTTGCCCACATAACTCCATTTTTCATAACATAATTGACATGTAATTCCTAGAGACTGACTGAATTATATTGTTATAGACTCCTGAAATAAGTGGAGAAACATAAATAAATGCTAAAATAAATTATAATCAGTGTCTAGCAATGTTTAAATAAATCTAGTCAAATATAAATCCTAATCTCTATTTAATCAAATTTTCAATCTTAATCAAACTTCCAAGCATATCTTATCTCCAAAGCATGCATATCATTGACATCATAGGTTAAACTTAAAATTTGATTCTAACTTAATAATTAAATTAAACCCAAGTAGACTGTAGATCCCAAGGGACCATAAATCCTTCTTCAATTTTGAAAATGGCTTTAGTTTGTATTTGTTGTTTGATTTCTTTGTTGTAGGTCTTATCTAATTGGATGGCCACATGTAGATTTTCTAATATCTAAATTATAGTTTGAGCTGTGGCACTGTTTGTAACTTATAAACCAGCTTGTGTTATTGCTTGTGCCTCAATCATGTTATTGTTGTCTACTGCTTAGCAGTTTGAACCATATAATTGAACATGACTACATGAGTTCCCTGCAGACTGATTGGGAAGGGGGTTACTATCCACTTACAATGCACTTCAGTGAAGATTATCCAAGCAAGCCGCCAAAGTGTAAATTCCCTCAAGGCTTCTTCCATCCTAATGTGTACCCATCTGGAACTGTTTGTCTCTCAATCCTCAATGAAGATAGTGTAAGCTTATTCTAGCTGCCTTTGGATATCTGTTATCAAACTCATCTTATTTAATGATGCTCATTATTATAATTAATTTTAGGGGTGGCGGCCAGCCATTACAGTGAAGCAAATTCTGGTAGGTATCCAAGATTTGTTGGATCAGCCGAACCCTGCTGATCCAGCTCAAACTGAGGGGTATCATATGTTCATCCAGGTAATTGTATATCATTGGCCTGAACTAGTTTTTCTACTGCTCATTAGCTACATTGCTCATTTTTTCCCCTTCAGTCATATTATTTGTACGATCATATGTGAAGATTTTTTTTTCTTTTTTTTGTGCGATTGTTTACTTGGAACAAATGAAACCTCAAAACTCTAGTGTTCTGAAACCTGCAGGATGCAGTTGAATACAAGAAAAGGGTCCGACAACAGGCGAAGCAGTACCCTCCTCTTGTCTGAATACATACACATCTCTGTGTGCTGGTTTATTATTGCCTGGTTTTGATGCAATTGTTGTTGATGGGAATCATGTATTATCTGAAGGGTTACTAGGCTATGTTACTTTTTGGTACGGTGTGTGTGGATATGGATATGGTGCTCTTCTAATTACTGAACCTGCATAACGCATTAGAACCCTCAAGATTGTGTAACTATCATCGATTGATGTCGAATGCTGTATTATAAGCCCTAAGATAGCTCTTATTTTCTCTCGACTTTTGGGATATGGAGGTTAGTCTTGCATGTTGTGATGATTACTTTAATTCTATATTGTTGGGGTAGTATCATTTCTTATTTTGAAAGGTATCAATTTCCTAGTCCAAATAACATTATTGTTTGTGTTGATACTAGTATAATATGCAGTGAAAATATAGTCCTTAAAAAGAACCAAAGTATTCATTTTGACGTGCATTAAATAAAAAGCATAATGCAATGAGAACAGCATTAGTTGAAGCTTATTTGCAATACTATTAGATTATTAAAATTATATATGAGCATTCTCAAATACCTATTCAATCTTTGCGCGTATGAACTTCAGTTGAGTCGTATGATGTGAGTGAGATGTGCTCAAGTTTTTGAATTCTAAAAAATTGAAGAATGCTTCATATTTAGCTCATGTATTTATTTAACTAACTCAAACAATGAATACCAATTATGTAGGGATTTTAATCGCCAAAGTCAATTGAATTCTGAGTCTGATATACCCATATGTGGAGTGTCGGTTAGTTTCAATCTTTCGGGATATTTTTTTTTAAGTGCAACTATTTTTTTTTTCCAAACCACTGATTAAATACCCAGCACCTCTTTATTTTGTGTTTACAATTTTACCCTTCTGGAAATAATGCTTTTAACTATATTAACCTCCTCAAAAATAAACTCATTTTTTTTTTACTCTCATGTGTCTCTTAAAAAAAAAACTAAATCATTATTATCATCATAACACCCGTTAATTTTCTTGCTCTATTAAAAGACTTCTATGAAGTCATAGTTTTACGTCAATAAAAAAAGCTTCAATTTAGTCATTACTACACACAAAAAGAGAAAATTCATTTTTCTTCTTTTAAACACAATTTTGAAAACAAAAAAAGTATTGAAAGATTTTACTTCACAGTAAGAAACAACAAGTAATTCTATTGATGGGATAAACACGAACAGTGGTAAGATATCATAAATTGTAATTATTATTAAATGAATTGGTAAAGATTATGGGTTTTAATTTGCTTGTATTGCGGTGGAATAATGGAGGATTGTTTCCCTATTTCTTCCAATAAAACTTAATTGTTTTAATTGTATGTTGTACGAATTTAATAAATAATATCTTATATTATATATAATTAATAATATTATATCTTGTTAATAAAATTTGAAAAATTAATTTATAAAATAAATTAACTCCAGCAGCAAGGCATCTCCTAAATAAAATGAACAGTACTGCTGCATATTTGGTGTAACACTATTCACAATTTCATTTGTTTTTTTTTTTCGGCTTTCTGTTTTATTTTTTTGTTCTATTTCTTCTTTTTTTTTTCATTCTTTTTCTTTTCTTCTTTTATAATTTTCACTATTTTAAAATTATATAATTTTTTATAATTTCAAATTTAAGATACAAAATTATAATACAAACATCACATCTGGATGTTGAAATGACAAATGAAGGAATAGATCAATTTCAAATATTTCTTGTACGACTTAGAAAAATTAAAGACAAAGATATTCATTTTGCACTTTGTGATGCTTTAAATGACTATTTGTGAGATAAATACTCAAATGTAAAAGAATAATGTGTTTCTGTCTCAATAATTGTATGCTTGTATTGTGTTAAATAAAATGATTATTTTATGTGAAAATTTATTTTATTTATAGTCTTGCTAAATAGTTTATTTAAATTTAAATGCTAATATTCAATTTGGAATTAGATATTTAAAAATATGAAAATAAATACTAATATATAAGTAAAAATATAATATAATAATTTGACTAAGAAAATTAAATAAATAGTAGAAGAATCAAAATGAAATATTCTTTATAGAGTAAACCATAGTGTTGACAGTTGGAAATAAAAAATGAAAAGTCGAAATCTAAACATCAAAATAGATAAAGTGTGTTACATTATAGAGTTAGCTGGAGATGATCTTATTATTTAAACATAGTAAATAAAATAAATTAGTAAAAATATAATATTTTAGAGAAAAAATGATAATATATATTTATTGAGATTTGTTATTGTTTGTCGTATGCAGATACATTATAATATAAAACATTAGCAATTAAAATTAAATAAAAATAAAAACTAAAATTAATGTTGATGTGATTTTTTTTTTTTTTTTTTTGAGGAAATGTAATTTTAACCAATTTCTATATTTTTAAGAAGAAATTAAAATATATTTAGATTTTGACGGAAAACAGATGGTGATAAATAAAATATTTTGTTGATAATTAATGCAACTAATTACCTACTATTATGGTATATGGAAATTAGAAACAAAAATGTGAGATATTTATTGAACAAAATTATTATCATAATTATAATTATAATAATTTATTATAATTATAATTTATTTAGATAAAATAAAATAATTGCTGATTGTTTTTGCTAATGTGGACATTAATTATAACTGTTCCCGCCTTTTTTTTTTCTTAACAACTACTTGTTTGCTTTAGTATTATTACTAGTATTTCACCCGTGCGTTGCACAAAAGTGTTACTCCCTCCGTCCCACCTGAATTGTCACACTTACCAAATCGGGCGTCCCAACCGAAAGATCACATTTTCAAAAATAGCAACTTTTTCACACTCAATAATAAAATATTAATCCCACTAACTCATTCTACACTCGTAACTCTTAATTCCCGTGTCGAAAAAAATATGACAATTATAACGGGACGGAGGTAGTATATTTTAAGTATTATTAAAAAAAATATAAGTGCATTCACAAAATAACGTGCGCCACTAAATAAGTATAGATATATTATATATAATAGTTATGCACACAAAAGTGCTCATTAATTAAAAGGAAACTTACATTATAAATTTCTAAATACTTCATTGAACATTATATTTTGAGCCGATGTTTCTTCAGTGTCATTGAATTTACAAATCAAAATTTTCATATATTTTTTATTGCACATAATAATATAAATGCTTAGATCTGATTATCTTAAACTTATTTTGTATATGTACAATTATCTTAAGTATTTGATAAATAATTCCATCAAATTTGGGAAGATTGATGGTTATGGATTGATGCATACTTGTGCAGTCAGATTTATTCGGATTAAAGTTGTTCTTAATTCAGAGAAATTGAAAGGTGTACATGAAATGGATACCCTACAATGGTGATTGAGTCATGGGCTACTCTATTTTCCTACCCTCCATTGCCGGCAGCCTCCACACCTAGGGGTGAGCAACAATTGGTTCTTTTGAAAACCAAACTAAACTGTTTAAACTGCTAAACCAATTTTTTTCAAAATTTAGATCGAACCAAACCACTAATATTGTACAAACCGAGCTTAAATTGTTTTAACCAAATAAAACCAAACCAGTGGTTTTGATTTCGGTTTCGATTTTAATTAAATTTCCTACACATTTTTATATAATACTTGAATTAAAACATTTTTAATGTATTAGGTATTTTAATTTAGGTTTATATATTTTATTATTGTATATTTAAAGTATATAAATAAATAATATATATATATATATATATATATATATATATATATATAATTGAAGTCTTAAAAAAATGAACCGAGCCCAAAATCGAAAACTCTAAAACATTTAGATCGAACCGAAACCAAGTGCACTAAAAAATTGAATAAACCAATCGAAATCGTCGATTTAGTTCGGTATGACGGTTTCGATTCGGTTTTGCTCATCCCTGTCCATACCTGAGTGCACATGGTTGATTTAAGTTTGATATTTTAATATTTTTCTTATATCTTAATTCTTTATATCTATGCATTTTGAATTCTTTATGCGACCTTGAAGTTTTAATTATAAATTTAATATGATTAAATTATCATCATCAATAGAAAAATTATGTGCTTCTATATTGTTTGGTAAGCTATTTTTATAAACAGGTAATATCTCTACATTAATAACTATTTCATGCTGGATTTTTATTGAATACCCAATTACAATATTTCATTTTATGTAGTTTATAAAATATAAATTTTTTTTTTCTAGCTTTAAATTTCAACACTTGGTATATAAATAATCATATGAAAATAAAATGAATAATCGTGTAAGAACTTTAACTCAAAAGTGATTATATGTTAATATCAAATGATTAGAGTAACTATTATTACTTAAAAAATTCCAAGTGTTTATATATGGGCAATATTAAAGCTAAAAATGTGTCAGAAGTATATTATTAATGATATTGTATTTTATATACTAATAAAGTAGAATTAATAACCATAATTTAATAAACTGCAAAAAATAATTATATGCCTTATAATAAAAACATTAAATCATATTAGTGTAAAAATATTACGATTTAACTCTATTGTTTAATTGTAATGATATTTCAATCATTTAACTGTGTTATTATTATCTTTATTTCATGGTTTTATTATTTCCTTGATTGTGAGTAATCATAATTTTATATTGGAATACCCTCATATAAAATAATAATATAATATTTATTTATTAATGATTGACGATTTTTATTAAAATTGATTGGATTGGTTTCACTACAACAAAAGTAGCGGGAGAGTGGGAAATATTGTTAGTTTATCCTGCTTTGCAGTGACGGTTTTTTATTAATGTTTTAATTTTTTTTTGGAATATTTAATGTTACATATTTTTAATTAGAAATATTGGTTTGACTACAATTAAAATTAATAAAAATGGTTTTAACCGTTTATAAATTAGTTTAGCGGGAAAAATTTTGATGACTTCTTTGCTTTAGTATTAGTATAGATTAGCTTTGCACCCACGGCCACACCTTGTGCGAATGAGATAAATATCTTATATTATAATATAATTAACAATATTATATTTTTTAGAATATTTTTTTTAAAAAACTTCATTTGTTCATAAACTAAAATTACTCTTATTATTTAAATATTAAACACAACAAATAAAACAAAAGGTGAAAATATAATATTTTAATATATAAGTTATAAAAGATTATTTTAAAAGATTAAAAGTTGTATTTGAAAACGAATTTCGCCTACCTTAACTTTATTCGCTTTTTCTCTATTTTCTCACAAGTTTCAATATGTCATTTCATTATTATCGATTATTTCTCCTGCTATTATCTGTTGTTTTGTATAATTCTAAGGACTGCGTTTATTCAGATAAATCGAACCTCAACATTTGGCGCCCACTGTGGGGCCCTTGAAATTTTCTATTGTTTGAATGGCAAATAACAGTGAAAGAACCAGAGATCTTCCCAAGGGATCGAATGGCGCGATCGAGCTCATCCCCCTTGAAGATTTAGGGGGCGTTTGGTTTTAGTGTCAGAATCACTATGAGTATGAGTATGATTATGGGTTTGAAAGTAAAGGGAATGGGTATGAGTTTAAATATTCTAATAAAGATGTTTGGTATATAAGATGGGTTTGGAATCATTTTAAATTCTTTAAATTCAGCTATTAAAAAAAATATTAAATAATACTCAATTAATAATAATAATTAATTTGATAATAAAAAATAAAATAATATTATATAATTATTTATAATTATATTAATGTTAAATGACTTTTTTAAAATAATCAATATAATTTTATTAATATTATTAATAATATAATATTAAAAATTATTATATATGTTTATTTATTTTCCTAATATTATTAAATATAATAATAATAATACGTAATTAAATAATATTTTCTTTATTTTTTTTAATATTACTAAATAATATAATAATATATAATTATTATAATATTAGATATTATGATTAAGATTATATACTAATGCGTTTATATATTAATTATAATTTCATATAATATCATAATTACTATAATATTTTATAATTATATCATAATTATATAATTATATTAAGATTAGTAATATATTATTTTAAATTATATATATTAATAATTATTATATTATGTTTGGTAATATTAAAAAAATATAATTATAATATACAATTATAATAATATTTTATATTATAATTAAGATTATATAATAATATATTTATATATTAATTATAATTTTATATAACATCATAATTAATATAATATTTGTAATAATAATCTTATTTAATATTAAAATATTTTATTTTACTAATTATATTATATTTGCTAATATTAAAAAAATATAATTATGATATACATTTATAATAATATTTTATATTATAATTAAGATCATATAATAATATATTTATATATTAATTATAATTTTATGTAACATCATAATTAATATAATATTTTATAATAATAATCTTATTTAATATTATAATATTTTATTTTACTAATATTACTTACTATAATATTTTTTAATTACTAATCGAATATTATTATCTTAATAGTAATATTATAGGAAATTATATATAAAAAAAACAAACAAATTTGGGCATAAAAATGGGAAAGGAATGAAACCCTCCAAATAATGAAACCCACGGGAATGATACCCGATAATCAGATAATGGGTTTCGGAATCATTTTATTCCCTGATTCCGAAACCCACCAACCGAACACCCTCTTAGTCCGATGAACCCAACAGACGACATGGATGCAACCTGTGTCATCGGAGGTAGTGAACGCGGCGCTGGCCCGCTTTGCTAGAGAAATGGAGGAAAACCAACGCCGGATGAAAGAAATGGACACCAGAACTCCACCCGACGAACCACGAGCACCAAAAGGAGTCAGCTGCGCAGGAAAGTGAGTACCCTCAAAACTCATCCGATCATCAAGGAGCCTGGCTCAATCGCAACAAACTGACCCTCGAAGGAATCTTACAAACGAACTCGACAATGTGGTCGACATCGACCCCCCGCAAGGGATGGACACCGAGCAGTCCCCCTCGGGCGGGCTTAGGACAAAACCGACCTTTCGGTTCCCTATTGATCATGAAAGAGGACACGACCCAAGGAGCGAATTCGAGAAACATCTGGAGGCCCGCACGTCTCTGTTCGAATCCCTATTGACCAGAATCCTGGGTGCTCTACCCCCAGACCCGATGATCCCTCAGAACAGCTACACCGACTCACCATTCACATCGGACATCAATGATACAAATATCCCGGCGAAGTTTGCTCCTCTATCATTCACATTGTACAATGGCACAACGGACCCTGAAGATCACATGGCCCTTACAAGAAAAAAATGTTAACCACCTTTGTCCCAGTGAACCTTTGCGAAGCATGCATGTGTGAAAGCTTCGGCTCCAGCCTCACCAGCCCGGCACTCCAGTTGTTTGTCAACCTCTTAAAGAATTCTATTTCGACCTTCTCGGAGCTACACTACGGAGGCCTGGATCTCGACGTGAAATTTCAAGTAGTTGATATGGTCTTGGCTCACAACGCAATCCTAGGGCGACACTGGATCCACGAGCTCAAAGCAATCCCCTCCTCCCATCATCAGGTTCTAAAATTTCTAACCTTGGGGAATCCAAACGATCCGAGGTGAACAAAAAACCTCTAGGGACTACTACTACGCGAGTTTTAAAGTAGTGTGCGATCAACATCATGCCGAGCAAACAACCCCTATCACTCGACCTGAATTTGAAGAACTAGAGGAAATCGTCATCGACGAGTCAGACCCGGCACATATAATATTTGTTGGTCCAGAGCTCGCACCAGACGTCCGGAGTTCCTTGATAAGCTTCCTCCGATGTAAGACCCACGTATTCGCATAGTCGCACCGCAATATAACAAGCATAGCCCTGACAATAATCACACATTGACTGCATGTCGATCCTAACTGTAAGCCGGTGCAGCAAAGAAGGTGAAAATTCTTTGCATAAAAGAACCAGACCATAAACGAAGAGGTTCAAAAGCTCATCGATATCGGGTCAGTGCGAGAAGTGCACTATCCCACGTGGCTAGCAAATGTGGTGGTAGTGAAAAAGAAGAACGACAAGAACCGTGTGTGCATAGACTTCACGGACCTTAACATAGCCTGTCCAAAGGATCCTTACCCTCTGCCGCATATCGACACTATCTTCAACGCCACTGCTGGTCATGAACTACTCAGCTTCATGGATGCATTTTCGGGATATAACCAAATACAAATGCACCCCGACGATCAAGAAAAAACTGCATTCATAACCAGCCAAGGTATATACTGCTACAAGGTAATGCCGTTTGGATTGAAGAACGTCGACTCACCATATCAGCGCCTAGTCGACTCCATGTTCAAAGAAAAGATCGGCAAAACCATAGAGGTTTACATCGACGACATGCTCATCAAGTCCTTGGAATCTCGAGATCACGTAGCTCATCTCGAGGAAGTATTCCAAACACTCAAGCAATACAATATGAAGTTGAACCACATTAAGTGCTCGTTCGGGGTATCCTCCGACAAGTTCCTGGGACACATTGTGACCCGAAGAGGAATAGAGGCGGATCCTACTCAAATCAGAGCCATCCAAAAATGCCCAAGGAAGTGCAAAAACTCATCGGTCGCCTCACCGCGCTCAATCGTTTCATCTCGCAATATTCTGAACGCATGCATTTATTCTTCAACACGCTTAAAAAGGGAAAACGCTTTGAATGGACAGATGAATGCGCGAAGGCACTCAAGGAGTTAAAAGACAACCTCTCCAGCCCACCTTTGCTCTCTAAACCTATTTACGGAAAACTTTGCTACTTCACCTCTCTGTATCCGATCACGCAATGGGAACAGTACTAATACGAGAAGTTGAAGGAAAACAACATCCGGTGCACTATGCTAGAAAATCCTTGTTGGATGCCGAAACATATTACACGGCTCCGAGAAACTTGCACTTGCTCTCGTCTATGCCACCCGAAAATTGAACCCGTACTTCAAGGCACATCCCATTAAGGTAATCACGACCTACCCAATCCGAGCGGTGCTTTCAAAACTCGATCTCTCAGGCCGACTATTCAAATAGACAGTGGAAGTTGGGGGCTATGGAATACAGTATGAGCCTAGGACCACATCAAATCGCAAGTGCTAGCCGATCTTGTCGTTGATTTCTCCACTAACCTCCAATTGAAAGCAAAAAATGAAGTTGCAGCAATGACGCAGACCGAGTCAGATCCCGATCTCTGGTCCTTAAGGATCGACGAAGCAAGCAATGCAAATAGAAATGAAGCAGGGATCGTCCTCACAGATCCTCAAGAAGAGTGTTACGAGCGAGCTATTCGGCTTGACTTCCCAACTACTAATAACGAAGAGGAATACGAAGCACTCATCCAAGGGATGAGACTAGCCCAAAAACTAGGGACTCGCAAGATATGCGCGGAAAGCAATTCACAGCTAATCGTCAACCAGCTGGATGAGACTTATGCCGTGAAAGAGGCCCGACTGAAGTCATATCATGCAATGGTCAGTGAACTCAGGAACAAGATGGATGAGTGGGACCTCCGACATGTCCCACACGAATCAAATGTTCGGGCAGATGCCCTAGCTAACCTAGCTACTGTTAGGGTGGCTCAAAATAATTGGCATGTCCCCAAAATTTGGCTATCTTCACCGTTCGTCGCCACCCAACATCAAATTGCACCAATCAACCAAGGGACAGACGACTGGAGCACCCCCATAGTCCAACAATTATTAGGTGAGTTCACCCTTTGCGATAGGAATGAGGCCATCAAGATTGAGAGAACGACCGCCCGATACGCGCTGATCGAGAGAAATTTATAACGATGATCATTCGGGGGACCTCTTTTGAAATACATTGTGCCCCCTGAAACTGAGTGCGCACTTGCAAATAAACACGAAGACGACTGCAGCAATCACGCAGGGGCTCGATTCCTGGCCCACAAGACAATCACGACAGGTTTCTACTGGCCGACACTAAAAAGAGACGCCACTAATAATGTCAGACGATGCGACAGTTGTCAGCGCTTCGAAACATCAACGCACCAAAATACTGAACCATTCCATGCTTCGATTGCCCGTTGGCCATTCATGATATGGGGAATGGAATTGGTCGGACCTTTTCCAAAAGGAACAGTGCAGAAGGACCACATTCTCATGGTAACCGATTACTTCACCAAGTGGGTCGAGGGTGAAGCGCTAGGAAGACCCGTGACCTGGAGGTCATCAAATTTCTTTGGAAGCATGCCCTCTCTTATTTCGGGATACCCAAAGAGATACGCACCGACAACAGACGATAATTCACCAGCGACTGGATGCAATCCTTTTACGATACCTACGGGATGAACTCACATTTTTTACACTGCGGTATCCCGAGGCTAACCTAAACCAGTAGTCAAACGACCAACACAACCTAAGATCGAAAATCAAACCCAAAGAGTGAAGACAAGAAGAAAACAACGATGAAATTGGAAACAACAATGGCAACTACAAATGAATGCTCAGAATATACACCAACCCACACTAGAGGGTACCAAGTTGGCGAAAATAAACACACCACATGCCCAAATCCATACATCCCAAAATCGAGACTAAAACATGTAGTCAAGCAAGAGTCGACGACAAGCAAATAAAGCAACGTAAAAAGAAAATATATACATGTATATAATAATTGAAATCAACAGATGCCGACAAAATTAAACCTTAGTTGCAAGACCACACAAATAGACGAAATCGCTCTGACCTACGATTACCATAGCACGAAACTAGGCATATTAAACGACATGCATAAACACCGAGAGCAGAAATCGAACGAAAAAAAGACAAGATTCAAAGGATGAGCTTACCAACAACGGAAATGGAGTGAAGCACAGAGTTTGGGATGTGTCGAGAGCAGCAACGATCGCTGGAATAGAAAAAATGCTGGAATGGAATAGTTGTCGGAGATGGAAGAATGAGAGAGAAGACGGTTGTGGATTCGAAACACAAAAGTGACAAAATGGGGAGCGGTTGCAACTTTCAAAACAAAAATTGTTCGCATTCTCATAATCGACCCTAGAGTTCGGATTAATTATGAACGTGCCACTGCAAATGCGGCAAAACCCAAACGCCACAAGTTTTGTGCTCGACACCGAGCACGCTCGGGGCTTGCGGTCGATCCCCAATCATCCTCACTATCGACCCGCTCCCTGAAAGCCTCTAACTGCAGGACGAACTCTGACGCGATCGGCACAATCAACGGGAATGTGGGACTTCCTCAGGAGAACCCACATGTGCCTCAAGATCCGCCAGAACTCACCTCGCAAGCGCTCCCAAGAGCCTAGACAGAGTGCACGCACAGATGGATTTATATACTGAAAGCATTATGATTGGTATATTATGTACAAGGTCGATTGGTTAATATACTTGGAATCATAAATGTTGTATCTTCATCTCCTGTCTGAATTAACTAACATGTGTCACAAACGCAATTATCCTCTTATCTCGTCGATAGGAAGATCATACGGTGTATAGTAGATCACGGAAGATCGTATGGATCGTTTGACCTAGCGAGATATAAATAGTTATCACAACTGAGACAGTTCCAGGATAAACTGTCGGTGTAGGCTGCAGCATACGCGATAATAAGCATCTATATCTCTATGGCTTGATGAGATTCTAAACCTAAATGAAGGTACGAAAGTATATGTAGATTGTGTATCACTTTGAGTTGCCGTGAAAGGCTCTAGTTGAGCCTGTATATCTGTATCTTGGGTGATAACATTTTGTGTATGACTGTCTGGTACTGGAACTAGGTAACCACATCTAGTATAGGATGGTGACATTCCCTGAGCAGCTCAAAAGGTTCGTTATGCTAAAGTCCTGCAGGCTGATTAAGTTCAAGCATAAGCGAAAAAGGTTTGAGTGGATTGACTCAGGAATATAAGATGTTAATTAATTAAATAGCTTGTTAGAGCTTAAATTAATTATCAAGTGTCTGTAACCTTAAATGTGGGGATAAACCGAGCCTATGCAACCCGTACCTCAAAACATGGTAGCAAATAGGTAGGACAATATTGATTCTCTGGTGGAATGAATCAATATTAATTAATTAATTATATTCTGGGTTGAATATGAGAATTAATTAATTGATAGGCCTTATTTGCTATTTGCATTCTGGTCCCTGGTCTGGCCCATGAAAACTCAGGCCAAATAGAAGTCCATTATTTTCCTATAAATAGGCCCTAGTTCCTCAGATCTCAACACACCACAAGATCATATGTTGCACATAGCAAACCAGTATTTTGGGAGCTGTGGTGATTGTTTAAGATCTGAGAAACGAGGAGGAAATTCTGCTTCTCAACCGGGCAAGGAATCCGAAGGGAATCTTCACCAGATATTGGGATTGAGTTGGGATACAGATCAGAAGATCAGATCAGGAGGATCGTCCTCTTTCTTCTCTCTCCTTCTTGTTTTCGAAAATTATTCATTAATTTTCATAGAATTCCTTTTATCTGTTAGGAATTAATCTTTGTGCACAGGAAAATAAATCAAGATCAAATCTCTGCGCACTCGTTCTTCAGGTTTCTACAATCCAGGTATTCCGCATAAACCCCCTTATGCATAATCAATAGGAGCATGCTAGGAATAATCATAGGCATAGCAATTTAATTTTTGATATTCCAATTATCGATCTTGGCAAATGGACTTCGTGATTCAGTTCATAAATCCCTTCACGCACGAGAGTAACGCTCCGCGCAAGAGAATATTCCCCGGAATGATTCTAACCCACGTGGATTCCGGACCCACGCGTTGGCCCACGGGACGACATTCTGGTGCCGCCCGACACAGTCATATGCTTGCATTCCGAAGGAATCATAATACTGAGACAGAGTAATATCCCGATTACTCCCTATAAGAGTTGCTCTCTACGGAAGCACCTCCTGGGCCCTGAGGATAGTCTCTCGGACGCCTCAACATGCCACAGTCTGTAACGCATTCCGACTGAAAATTTTTGGTTCCAGTGCCTATCCACAATAGACCCAATAATCAAAAAGGGCTATTGTTGGGGCCAGACCTATTAAACTCGACGGCCCAAACAACTGTCGACCCAAAAGTCACAATCCCGCCCAGAATAGGAAAGACTCAAAATTGCCTAAGGCAGGAGATCGACGCCGACTCCGAGAGATCCTCGGCACCGACCATGTTCGGGGGTTGGTGGCGAGGAGGACGCAACTCCTCAAAAAGGCTTGGCGGTGCGTGACCATTGCATACCCTAACCGACCCCAAATATCTCGGGATTGTTCCGATATTCGCGGCGAGCATGAGCTCACCGATAGCTAGGGTTTAGTTAACACTCTCTCCCCTATCCTGTCTATAAATAGGGGTTGAGAGTTCATTTTTTGATATCATTTTCCTACTATTCAAATATGCTATAATGCTGTCAAATTTCACCAGGATTCTTTATTTCAATACGGATTTCGCCCTACCTTAACTTTATTCACTTTTTCTCTATTTTCTCACGAGTTTCAATCTATCATTTCATTATTATTAATTATTTCTCCTGCTATTATCTGTTGTTTCGTGATAAGTCCGAGATCAAACCTCAACAATAATTTTATTTATTTAATATTATAATGTTGGCTGAGAATTTTGATTGTGTCCTAGAATTATCCTTGAAAAGTTTTGGCCATATTCTTAATCCTTCAATTTCTAGATCAGTAAATAAATTTACAATTTATTTTTTATAGTTAGAATTTTATAAGATTTCTCTGTAATGACAATTTTTTCTATTTATAAATATTCTAAACAATAAAAAAATTAACGAATTATTTGTTCTTTCTTATAAGAAATTGATATCATATTACAATAATTATGTATCATCGATTTAAATAAAAAAATATATTTCTTTTTTATTACATCGATATTTAAATATGTTATTAAATAAGTTATAAGGTTTTAATTATCTATTAAAAATAATTATATAATTAAAACTTGAATAAGAAACAATCTTCTACAGTCGAAGTAATCTAGATAATATATTTACGATAACAAATATTACTTGTGTTGATTGGCTTAACTCACTAAATTTTCATAGTCAGACTTATGGAACTTCGAAATTTAAGTTTCGGCTAATAAGGTTAAATATTTTTTTTTTTTTTTTTTTGAGCAAAAATATAAAAAACCAAAATTTTTGGCTTGGTTCAATCATCCAATTAGTAAATTTATTAATTTACGAACCAATTAACATCGCTCAAATTAAATACAGGCTATCTGTTTTGATTTTAACCAACAACAATAATAACTAATAAGAAAGGTAGATCAAATAATAGAAATTCTAATATTAACCATTTTTGAATTGGGTGTAAAATAAGCAAAATCAGCAGAGCAAAAAGGTGGTTTCGGTGGGACTAGGGCACGATTCTGAGCTTGCAATGGACGATCTCACTGCTTATTACGCTCCTCCGATCCACCACCCTTACTACCAGCCACCTCCGCCGCCGCCTCCGGGCACCGCCCATCATCCCCCCTCCGCTGTCGCCCACGTTCAGCCCCAAATCGTCGCCTACGCCCCCCAAGTCTACCCACAGTCGTCCCATGACCAAGTCCGCACGCTCTTCATTGCCGGCCTCCCCGACGACGTCAAGCCGCGAGAACTTTATAATCTCTTCCGAGAATGCCCCGGGTACCAGTCCTCTAATCTCAGACCTCCTACCTCATCTAATACTCAGGTATGCTTTTAACATCGTTTCATAGCTTCATTCGCCACCTTGTCTTTAATTTTATGGTTTGAAAGAGGTGGAATTGATCCTAATTTTAAATGTTTGATCGAAATCTCTTCGAGTTATTGATGCATAGCATGAGTATCTGGAATTGGGTTGCATTATTTTTTTCTCTGTAGTTGCTTGATTAAGAGTTGTAAGGCGTCTCTCTCTTTATATCTATGCATTCATGAGTTTTAGTGCGATCTAATTCTTTTGTACCTTTGTCTACTGGCATTATTAACGCTTTCTGTAACTTAAATTTTTTCTTTTTTAATGTATATAGTTTTACCCGGAGCAAACATTGAATGACAGAGATATGCTCAATTCTTTTTTCGATTTAGTATACTGTCTCCGAAGTCCTAGGTTTAAATCAAAAACTAGTAGAAGATATGTATGGCGTTAGACTTCCTACCATTTAATTGTGCTTCCATGGTTAAAATTACTTTGTATCGTGTGAAAGCACTCTAACACGTATTTTTATGTCTTCCAGCCATTTGCTTTTGCAACTTTTGCGGATCAACAAACAGCAATAATGGCTCTGCATGCGTTTAATGTAAGACATTTTAACGTAGTAACATGTTCCTCCAGTTCTAGCAGTAGCATGTTTCAGTATTATATTTCTTTTCTTGAGTTATTTTCCATAGTTTTCTTAGAAACAATTTGGCAGATTTGTATGATTGATATGCCTCTTTGTGTGGCAACTCTGTATGAAGTGAGTTGATGAATTCATGTAGGAGAACAAAATGAGACTAATACTTTTTTTTTTGAAAGCTAAATGAGACTAATATTGGTTGTTCTCTCTAAACAAGGCCACATTAACATTTATGTTATTGATTTTGTTGATCATGATCTGCCAACCAACTACTTAGGTCTTAATGGGAAAGATGGAACCACCTTAGGCTTTAATTGGCATCACGATCAATGTCAAAATGAACTCAATCATGGTTCTGGTGTTAGCATTGGGATTTGAGATGGTTTTTTTCAGAAATATTATTACTTCATTTTGTGTATGGCAGAATTAGAGAATTAGTAGGGGACTCTTGTTGGCACATTCAACATGAAATAATTATGTATCTTTGGGCAACTTGAGTGGTGAAGTTGTTTGTTCCCATTTTTGTAGCCTACCTAGTGTATCTCTAGCTAAAGCCCTATGAAGATTTCAATAATGATTTTAACAGTCTTTTATATTGTTGAATAATACATTGGACCTGGTAACTGTTGGTTCACAACATTCTTTTATTTATAACCTAACAAGTGTAAATGTGTAATAATGGTTCGTGGGGAAAAAGGAACTAGGTTAGAACATGTGTTCATCCCCTGTTTAAGAAGTGTCCAAACGTTTCCCCATTTTGAGGTCTACCCTTTTTATAGTACATCACTACATCTATGTGTGCTCATCAAAATATGATCATGATATTCCATTTTTGTACCACGGTAAAGCTTAATGGCTGGCTTAAAATGATGATCAGCTGTTGCTAGTGCATGACGATCTTTTGCATGCTTAGTAAGAGTGATTTAATTCTGCTAGGTTATATCTTCACTGGATATCTCGGAGAGAACCTTTGATATTATTGATGATAGTGGACCTGTTGAGGACTATCATTTTGTCTCCATTGGTCAATGAGCTGTCATCAAACTTTTATGAGAGTCAAGAAGAGTATCAATTTGAGATTATATATAGTTGATGTACAATATACAATTGTGGAGCTGAAGTGTCTAAATACTGCAACACTGATAGGGAATGGGAATTGTTAGATGTTAAGGTATAGAGACATATTAGAGAAAGTAGTAGTAGTTATTGTATAAATGATCAAATCAATGCACCTATTTATATAAGTAGGGCAAATTTAATCTAGGAAGGAAAAGGAAAAATAAAACCTAAAATATATTACAATGATATATTAACATATATCTTTAACAATCTAAAAGATATGCCAAAGATTTATCAACATATATCTTTAACACTCCCCCTCAAGCTGGAGCAAATATATCAATCATGTCCAAATTGGTACAAAATAATCAACCTGAGCACAAATAGAGTTGCAGACACAGTAAACACATCTGCGAAAGTAGAGGTAATAGTTGTAGACATATTGTTAGGGGCATGCGAAGAGATTTTCACAGTAGGAGCATGTTTGAATCGTAGGCAGACAGTAGCAGTCAACGCGGGATAGTAGGCAGACAGTAGTAGCCAATGCGCGATAGTTGACAGGCAGCAGCAAATCCAAAATCTTGGTAGGAATGCTGTCAAAATAGGAGAGAGGTAACACCGACAGATAGGGAGTGACGAGGCGAGTGCAACAGAAGTTGCCCGAAAAGCCTCAATATTTTAAACCCTCAAGCATGGAGCACCCTAGGATCGGGCGCTTGTATACCATGTTAGATTTTAAGTTATAGTGACATATTGGAGAAAAGTAGTAGTTGTTGTTATTATGATCAAACCAATGCACCTATTTATACAAGTAGGGCAAATTTAATCTAGGAAGAAAAAGGAAAATCAAAATCTAAAAGCACAAATATGTATCAACATATATCTTTAACAATCTAAAAGATATCACAAAGATATATTAACATATATTTTTAACACTTTCTCTCAAGCTGGAGCATATATTTCTATAATGGCCAGCTTAGTACAAAGATAATCAGCCCGAGCATAATAGAGTTGCAGCTTAGTAAACACATGCAGAAGTAGAGGTAGTAGTAGTAGATAAATTGTTAGGGGCATGTGAAGAGATTTGGAGCAGGTTGAATAGGAGGTAGGTAGTAGCAGTTAATGCGGAACAGTAGGCAGGCAGGCACTCAACCTGGGATAGTAGGCAGGCAGTAGCAAACCCAAAATCTTGGGGAGAAGAGGATTGCTGTCTGAACAAGAGGAAGGCAACACAAATGGATAGGGAGCGTTGTGGCAAGTGCAACGGACGTCGCTGTAAAAATCTCAATCTTTTAAATCCTGAAGAATCGAGCGCCCTAGCATCAGGCACACTGATACCTTTTTAAATGGTAATGTATAGAGACGAATTGGAGAAAAGTAGTAGTGGTAGTTGTTGTATTAATGATGGAACTAATGCACCTATTTATACAAGCTGGTCAAATCTAATCTGGGGAGGAAAAAGAAAAAATAAAATCTAAAAGATATCATAAAGATATGTTAACATATATCCTTAACATTCTAATAGATATCACAAAGATATATTAACATATATCTTTAACAGAAGTAGAATGACTTAGAATCCTTTTTACGATATAGACATGTGATTTTTTGTTGTTCATGTGCATTCTACATGTTGATGAATTAAGTTATTTATTGACACTATGTGAGACCCATAAGAATTTATTTTATTTTTGCTTTACAAATTGACTCATCAGGGTATGGTGTTTGACCTTGAAAAAGGTTCTACTCTGTATATTGATCTGGCGAAATCTAATTCCCGGTCGAAACGCTCAAGGACAGGTACACCATAACTCAAATTGGCATTTCACTAACCTTCTTTTTGTTCTACTAACTAATATTATGAATAGATGATGAGAGCCAAGTATCAGAAAAAAGACAGAAAGGGTCCGTGGCTTTTTCAAGGAGTGATGATCCTGGTAAGATATGCTCAAGTTTGAGTATGCAATGCAGATACTTATCTCTCTTGCAATAACACTTTCCCTAGAATGCAGTCACTAGGTCCTTTCTATTAGTTGTTGCTTCCATCCATTTTTTTGTTACCTGTTATTGTGTGCTGCTGGTTAGGCTAAATGTTTTTGATCTGTTTGAGACTCTAGCTAGTTAGTCACATGGAGGGCACATTATTCTAAAAGCTCACATTACACATGTTTGCACGCTTGGGCACTAGCAGGTCTTGGCAGCATTCACACGCCTGGAATGGGTAATTCTGCTTACAACACGATTGGTTATTCTTCCACACAAAGGTTATATGCGCACTTCTTATGCACATTTATACTTGGAAGTGATTACTTAAATATGAGCCTTGAATTTTTCTTAAACATTTGTTTCTAGCTAAAATGTCAAGGGCCAAATTGAGGCATTTTGTAACTCGCTCTATTTCCTGGAGTTAGAACACTCATTTATTTTGCCATGATTAGGCGGGCATCAATTTTTTAATTTTGTCTTTTCATGATCCAGTCTGCGAAATATTGATGGTGGCTCAGTGAGTGGAGCTTCTTCAAAGTCGGTAAAGTCTACTGCTTAAGAACATCTGAATTCATTTCTTTAGAAAAACCTCTAATCATACTTTTCTCTTTTCGAGGAAACCTATAAATAATACTTGGAGTGAAGAAATTCTTTTCTCTTCAACAGTTTCTCAATCATCTTTGTATGTTTGTATGTTTCTGATTGTATGTGCTCACATTGTTGAGGGTAAAATTGTAATGACAGACCAAATCAGTCTTAAAACAGTTTAGGACCTGCTACTTAGAAATAATTATAAAAAAGAAAGTTGGTTTTGCATTACATTTTGTATTTGTTGCTGCAATCAAATTTTTTTTTTGGCAGCACTAATGCATTTCCAAATATCTGCAGAATAGCCCTCCATGTCCAACCCTTTTTGTAGCTAATCTGGGTCAAGGCTGCACCGAGGAAGAACTAATGCAAGTGTTTTCAAGGTATCTAGAAAAAAATATATTTAGTGAAATTTTAATTTCTCAGACTCAGATAAAACCATTTTACATTTCTGTGGCTTTCCGTAGATGTCCTGGATTTTTAAAACTGAAGATTCAGAGTACCTATGGATCTCCTGTTGCGTTTGTTGACTTTCAGGTGTGTTATTATCATTTTTGTCTCTTATTTAAGAAAAGCATAACATGCGATTTCTGGAGTTTTTTCACCTGAATCTGCTCATCTACTTTTCCCTTTTCTCTTGTCAATTGTTTCTTCACCGGGAGATAATTTAATCATAAGATGTGTACGCTCAGGATACAGCCTCTTCGACCGAAGCTTTAAGTCATCTACAAGGCACAGTTCTGTATTCCTCGACATCTGGCGAAGGGATGCGGCTGGAGTATCCTTTTATATTTCCATTCTACGTTACATTTTTGTTGAGTTTGAACAAGTCTGTTGCCCATTCCCCTTAACCTGAATTTAGATATGCAAAATCTCGGATGGGAATGCGTAGCAAGAAGTCCAGGTAAAGTGATGCAATAAAGTAAATCTTGTGGGGCAATGGAGTGGCGAAATGAACGTGGCTTGTATCACTCAATTTTATTATTATTATTATTATTATTATTATTATTATTATTATTATTATTAT
>JAPKLW010001556.1:95509-123639 GCA_026898455.1 Plectranthus barbatus
ATTATTATTATTATTATTATTATTATTATTATTATTATTATTATTATCATCATTATTATTATTATTATTATTATATGCTAACATTAAGTAGATGCTTGTGTTTGTACCTTAACCATCTATATTAGTTGTACGGGGTTGATTGCTTTGTTGTGTGAAGTTACATAAAAAACCAGAAAAACCCCATAGATTTGCAGAAGAAAAAGTGTGAAGATATTATTTCTCATATATGAATGATGTGTGTGAGAGGTAGTTAGGATGTATATATACAACGATATGAAGCTTCTGGAAGAGAATCTAATAACTGAAAGCTAACAAAATAACTACACAGCAAGTCGACGTTGCATGCATGAGAACTAACGTCTTCTAGAACCTCCTTCATATGTTTGCACGTGCTGCGTGTTTATCTGTATCCTTCTTCACATGAATAATTCTCAATATGTTGTCTCATCATATAAATATTGATATGATATATTATATAGGGGGTATTGATAGATATTGCACTATGGAAAGTTTTGATGTGGTATAATCTTTAGTCAATCTTTCTCTTGAGCAGATTTACCTCGCTCGACTTCGTAAATGTGTGGAATGCAAAATCATCTCTATGTAAACTGAAAATCTCTCTCTCTCCCCCCCCCCCCTCTCTCTCTATATTTATAAAAATACTTAAACAGGTGTTAAAAATAAAATTTGTGTTTAATATGAATGAATTGATAGCATTAATGGTTCAAATTAGAGCATCAACAATTGAAAATTAAGTATAATTTTAATTTGTGTTTAATTGTTTTATAAATCATGATTAATTAAACATAAAATTTTGAAAAAATTATAATCTCAACCTTTTAATTTTTTAAATTAATAGTGTAGATTCGTTAAACATGATTTTTAAAGGAAAAAGATTTTATTCTCAACCTTCGATTCTTTTAAATAAATGGTTATATTTGTTTTTATTTAACAAAATTCAATTTTTAATGGATAAGATGATCTTGAATTTGCCCTAGTTTTTATTTTTTATTTTGTTATTGTAACGGATTTAGAGACAAGATCGTAAAAATATAATCTAAGAATCTGCAAAATAATTTGTACACACCGATAATTTTTTATTCAAAATATTGCATTTTTTGCTCTAAATGCAAATATAATGAAATATATATGTCAGACTAAAAAATACATTGGCATTGGATAAAAAATATATCTTATTTTGATTGAAGAATGTTTCAATTAGTACAAAAGATCTCAATTATATGAAATATTTTTAGTCAAAATGTGATTTTTTTTATATCATGAATGTAAATATAATGTAGTACATGTGTAAATGATTAAAAATGCATCAATCTTTGTTTGAGAATGTATCTTCATCAGGTTTAAAAAAGCATGAGTAAGTTCACTTAAATTTTAGCTATCTGAGGCATTTTTTATTCAAAATGTGTATTTGTTTTATCGTGAACACAAATATACAAAATGAATTACATATATTAATTCGATACAATCAGAATTTTCATACAAATCTTTGAAATTTAGCATATGCAATATGTATATCATATTACTCGTCGTAAAAATACATTTAATTTGATATAAAATTAATAAAAAATAAATTTAAATTGAGAAAAGTATAACAATTTAATTATAATATAAGGATAGAAAAAAATGAGAAGAGAAAATTAGGAAATATAAGGTTTCGAATTAGAATATGAAAAGTTTACTACAATTATGCAGAAAAAGTACTAAGTTACACTTTATCATAATTAACATTATTAATTAGTTTTTCCTGATAATTCAAACATTGGACGAAGAAAATCAAGGTTCCCTTTTTGTTACCCTCTCTATTTTTTGTTTTTTGGTCTGTCTCATTTATTAATCTCGTTGATTAAAATGGTAAATTTTTCGCACTTACTAATACATTATTAATTCCATTATACTCATAGCATTGATTATTGTGCCCGATTAATATGAGACTAATTGACCGGGACGGAGGAAATATTATTTATTATTTGAAAAGATATTATTATATGATTAAACTCTATATGTGCTGCCCACTCTATAGTGAGTTTTTGTGAGTTATAAAATATTTTATACCCTAATTTGGTGATGGATATGGTTGAATATATAAAATTAATTAAAATTATACTAAATCAAAACTAAAAAGAATATAGAAAAAATAAAATAAAATGAGAATTTATTGAAAAACATGAAATATATGTTAATGAGAGAAGGATTAGAATATTTTGAATTGAGAGAATAATTGTCCTTTCTTCTCTTCTTGTTAGTATTCTTTTCAATCCTTCTTTTTTTCAACTTCTTTCTTTTATTTGGGTGTTATGCTTTTGATTTGTTCATTTGACCTTCCTCCGATACTTTCTTCTATTTCTTCACTAGCCCTTCTTCATCATACTTCTTTCCCATTTTGACTACATCAACAAATTTTTCTTTCGCATGTTTTTTTATAATTGATGTGTGTGTGAAATGTGCATATATTGAGTGCTTGATTGTTACATTTCTAGTTTATTTTGCAGCATTTGACCCACATATCATGTCTTTTGTTTAGGTTTAACTTCACTCGGTCAATATTGGTGTTTGGAGTTGCGTAGGTACGAAAAGAGGCAAAAATCCACAAGTTTGAGCCATATTTAGGTGTATTTCTACCGAAGTGACAATCTGGGAATGATGGATTTCGCCCCGAATGAGGTGTTGTAGGACAAGGGCGAGACAAAGATGGATTTCGACCGAATTGCAGCTTGGTTGAGATCCAAAATTCAGGACATACCTAGATTTTGATTGGAATCTTCTGGGTTTTGGTAAAAAACATGGCTGAAGCAGTTGGTTGCCGGACAGAGATAGGATTTTGGCCGAAATCAATCGAGATTTCACAACGGGACAGAGGCAAATTTTGGGCAAAATCTTTGCAGTGTAAATGTCCATTTCGGGCGAAATGCAAGCTCGAAACTTATATAAAAGGGTGGAAAAAGGAAAAAATCTAGACTTTTCGGCAGCTATTCCTTACCAACACTCAAGTAACTGCTTAAGGCTTGATTTGGGTCAAAATTCAGGGCGAAATCCACTTCAATTGCATGAAGAAGTTGTGAAATTGAAGATCAAGGAGCTATGAGGCATAATTGAGAGATCAATCTTCCTAATCCTCTATTTTGTAATGAATTCTACATCTTTTGTAATTGTGTTTGTTGTACAAGGCAAGGTATGCGTAGCTTGTTGAAATAAAGGTTACAGAATCTGAGATACACAAGAAAATGCCGGTGAAAGTACACGAACAAAGTACGAACAATAATAAAGAAATAGGAAGAAATTGTTGCAGCCGAGTCGAGCGAACTCTTCCCGCAAGACATTTTACGCCTCCGTAGTGCTCGGAATTAGGCGGACTGTCCCCAAAGGTAAAACGGCTTCGTCTCGGTCGAGGCAGGACCGCAGTCGACAGAGCTCCGACGAACAGGAATGGAGCAGGGCAGAGTTGGCAAGTGGAAAATTTCAGGTGAAAAGCAACAAGAATTCTCAGGTGGAAAGCAACAGAAATCTATTTTTGGAAGTGATGCTGTATGCTCCTGAGGATGCCTATTTATAGGCAGTCCACCACCTGGGGAGCGTGCTGGAGACTTGAAGACCGACGGCGGTTACACGCGTGTCTCCCGGATCAGACGGTTACGGCGCGCATGTCTCGGGGAACGTGCTGATTGAATTTCAGCACGTTACTGTAACCCCCGCAGACACATCATGTGCTGACATGCTCGCCATGTCACGCACACGTGTGCTCCAGCTGTACGACTGGGCCAGATAAGCAAGCCCAGTCAACCCGTTGAGTCACCAAAAAGATAAGGTACTTTCGGGCCAAGCCCAAACCCGAAGCCCGAGGCCCAAAGACCACCCAATGACCAAGATCCAAGTCCAGGTCCAGGACCGGACCGGACCGGGCCGGGCTCGGGGCACGGGCGCGGGCGCTCGGCGCTCGGCCTGCGGCCTCGCAGAGGCCGAAGGCCGAGGCGAGGCGGGGCGGGCGGCGGCGGCGCGCGCGTAGGAGCACGGGGCTGTCATACGACACCCCTATTACACACTTGTTATTACATGGTTTAACCACTTAGGTATTTAAACCTTGATAAGTATGTTTAATTAACCAATGTGGGACATCATTAATTAACTAATTAATATGCCCACATCACATTGTTATGCGTGCCACTTCGAGGATCGATTTCTCACTCACCGGAATTCGGTTTTGAGAAAGTAAATATACTACGCTTATCTACTTGCGACGTACTTCGACCTTGTAATATTTAATTACAATAAAATTAAATATTTCCTCACAAGTAATTAATTCGAACTTGTCCGGATTCCAACAATCCCCCCCATGAGTGGAAATGCCCAAAGCATGAAATGCAAAGCCAACTCCGTCCTCGAGAAACGTTAATGCACACGAAGAGGTAGCTTGTGGCTTTGAACCTTTCATCTTCAACATCATCGGATACACTGGTGGCTTAGTGGTAAACACCTTGAACTAACCCTCCGTCGTGTGTACCAAGACAACGACATTGAAACACCAACGTTTCAAAACTCCATCCGTTCTCACGTTTGTTTCCATTACGGGCCATGGAAAACCCCTTTGGATTCATAAGTGTTCATTTGAAGCGGCCCTCACTTCCACTTATATAGGTGACTTCCTATTCAAGAGTATCCTGCCGTACTCAACCACTGCGTGGTTTTCAGGAATCATTAAAAGTCGATTGACTTAACCTATACCACATGCAGGCTTAAAACACCTAAGTTTGCTCACCTAGGGAAGGGAAGAGTTAGGTGTTTTTTCACTCGAACTTGTATAACTTAGTTTTCCCATTGAACCTAGTTCTTGGGATCTCCAATCACCTAGGTTGGGTGTCCACTATACTCGTTCTAGGTTTGTGGATTTTAGTCCCATTCCCTCTAGCAACTTGTACATTTGATCTCGGTTTAACCCTTTGGTTAGTGGATCCGCTAGGTTATCTATTGACTTCACATATTCAATAGAGATAACCCCATTCGAGATCGATTGCCTAACAGTATTGTGTCGACGACGAATATGTCTCGACTTACCGTTATACATGTTGTTCAGTGCCCAACCAATAGCTGCTTGGCTGTCGCAGTGAATCATCACTGAGGGCACTGGTTTGCTCCAACAAGGAATATCTTCAAGGAAGTGACGAAGCCATTCTGCTTCTTCACCAGCTTTATCTAAAGCTATGAATTCAGATTCCATTGTGGAGCGGGCTATGCACGTTTGCTTCGTAGATTTCCACAAGACTGCCCCCCCACCGATCGTAAACACGTATCCACTCGTGGAATGTGAATCATTGGTGTCAGAGATCCAATTGGCATCACAGTACCCTTCAAGTACTGGTGGAAATCTAGTGTAGTGTAGCCCTGAGTTAAGAGTATACTTTAAGTATCTCAAAACTCTCACAAGAGCTTTCCAGTGTTCTTTACTTGGATTGCTCGTGTATCTACTCAGTTTGTTCACCGAGTAAGCAAGATCTGGCCGAGTACAGTTAGTCAGATACATTAGACTACCAATGATCTTCGCATACTCCTCTTGAGCTACAGGGTCACCTCGGTTCTTGCTAAGATGAACATTGAGTTCCAAAGGTGTTTTTGCTGGTGAACTATCATAAGCATTGAACTTTCTAAGCACTTTCTCGACATAGTGAGATTGTGACAGAACAATTCCATCAGCTCTTCTCATGATTTTTATCCCGAGGATCACATCAGCTACACCCATGTCTTTCATGTCGAAGTTTTGCTTCAACATTCTTTTAGTATCAACGATTATTTGTTGACTATTTCCCATAATCAACATGTCATCTACATAAAGGCATACAATAACAAAGGAGTTAGAGGTACCTTTATAGTAGACACACTTGTCACACTCGTTGTACTTAAACCCATTTGCCAACATTGCGTTGTCAAACCTTATGTGCCACTGCTTAGGCGCTTGTTTTAGACCGTACAAGGATCTTATCAATTTACAGACCTTCTTTTCTTGACCGGGTACTACGAACCCATCAGGTTGATCCATGTAGATTTCTTCCTCTAATTCACCGTTCAAGAAAGCAGTCTTCACATCCATTTGGTGAATCTCTAGATTGTATAGAGCAGTAATCGCGAGAAGCACTCTAATAGACGTGATTCGAGTTACAGGTGAATAGGTGTCAAAGAAATCATCTCCCTCTCTTTGTCGAAAGCCTTTTGCCACAAGGCGGGCTTTATACTTATCGACAGAGCCATCGGCTTTGTACTTCCTTTTTAGGATCCACTTGCATCCTAAGGGCTTGCAACCTTTCGGAAGATCAGTCAGAATCCAAGTATGATTATGCATTATGGATTCAATCTCACTGTTGATCGCTTCTTGCCAGAGAGAAGCGTCTGGTCGAGCTAGAGCTTCCTTAATAGTTTTTGGTTCGTCATCCAACATATAAGTAATGAAGTCGGGACCAAAACTTTTAGCAGTCCTAGCTCTTTGGCTACATCTCGGTTCTTCCTCAATAGGATCAGAACTAGTAGCCTCCTCGTGTGTTCTCTTTCGAGAAACTTGAGGTTCATCCTCTTTCCTTTTGTTTGGATAGATATCTTCAAAGAATATAACATTCCTTGATTCTAACGTCGTTCCTACAGTCACATTCGGGTTTTTTGACTTGTGCACTAGGAAACGATAAGCTGCACTGTTAAGTGCATAGCCAATGAAGATACAATCAATTGTCTTAGGACCGATTGCAACTTGTTTGGGCGGAGGCACTTCAACCTTCGCTAAACAACCCCAAACTTTGAGATATTTATAGGAAGGTTTTCTACCTTTCCACATCTCATATGGGGTAACGTCTTTTCCTTTGAGAGGAATCTTGTTCAAGATGTAGTTGGCTGTTAAGACAGCTTCACCCCACATATTTTCGGGTAAACCCGAACTAATCAGTAGAGCATTCATCATCTCTTTTAGGGTCCGATTCTTTCTCTCGGCCACACCATTTGATTGAGGTGAGTACGGAGCAGTCGTTTGATGAATTATGCCCGAAGCAGCACAAAGTTCTTCAAACGGAGCGACATACTCTCCACCTCGATCGCTTCGAATCATCTTGATTCGAGTGCTCAACTGATTCTCTGCTTCCATTTTATAATTTTTGAAAGCTTCTATCGCTTCATCTTTACTTCGAAGTAAATAAAGATAGCAATATCTTGTGCAATCATCAATAAAAGTTATGAAGAACTTCTTTCCACCTCTAGTTTGCACAAACTTTAGATCACACAAATCGGTGTGAATTAACTCTAGAGGCTTAGTGCTCCGTTTGACTGATTGAAATGGTAACTTCGCCATTTTTGCTTCAAAACAAACTTCACATCTTGTTTGTTTAAAATCAGTCACTTTCAACAAGTTTAGATTCATTAATCTTTTTATAGCATTTAGATTTACATGTCCTAATCTAATATGCCATAAATCAGAGCACTCAATCAAGTAAGCAGAAGAAGATTCACTTTTATTGATAACTTTCTCGGCTTGGCGCCGTGCCATTACATTCATTTTGAAAAGTCCATTGGCAAGGTAACCCCGGCCAAGGAACTTTCCAAACTTGGACAAAATAAACTTTTCAGACTCGAAAACAAGTTTAAAACCATTGTTTACAAGAAGTGAGCCTGACACTAGATTCTTCCGGATGTCCGGGACACGCAGCACATCCTTCAAGGTGAGGTCCTTTCCGCTTGTGAGCCTTAGGACCACATTCCCAACTCCAGCCACGTCAGACGAAGCTTGGTTGCCCATATGCAGTTTTCTTCCTTCAACAGCTTTGTAGGAAGAGAAGACATTCCTTTCGGATGCTACGTGACAAGTTGCACCCGTATCCACAAGCCACTCCCTCGGGTTGTCCACATGGTTGACTTCAGACACAACCGTGCACAGATCGTCTTCCCAATCATTATCAGGTTCGACGTTGTAGTTGTGCATCTTTCCTTTGCCCCTGCCATTAGCTTTGGGCTTCTTGCACTGATTAGCCATGTGGCCAGGCTTGCCACAGTTGTAGCAGTCACCCTTGAACTTAGGCTCTTTGATCACAATGCCCTTGTTCGATTGGGTAGGCCTTAATTGGGTAGGCCTCTTGCGCTTCTTTGATGGACCACCACGTTCCATCAAATTAGCCTTAGCCTCCACAGACCTTAGTCTTGGATCGGGCCTTCGATTGTCTTCTTCAGTCCGAAGCTTGACAATCAAATCTTCAAGAGTCATCGCCTTTTGCTTATGCTTAAGGTAACTCTTGAAGTCCTTCCAAGAAGGGGGCATCTTTTCTATGACCGCAGTCACATTAAAAGCATCGGGAAGCAACATCCCTTCGGCTTGAACACTGTGCAAGATCAACTGTACCGACCTATTGTCTACCATCTGGTACGACAAATACTTGTCCACGGCGTACTTTTTAGTACCCGCGTCCTCTGTTTGGTACTTTTTCTCTAGCATTTCCCACAGTTCTTTTGTGGTAGTTACATTGGAATAAACAGCATACAATGGATCTACTAGAGCATTTAAAATAAAGTTTTGACAGAGGAAGTCCCCGTGACACCAGTTGTCAAAGGCGACGCACTTCTGGCGGTCCGGCTCATCATCAGCACACTCGGGCTTGTCTTCCTTCAAGTAGTTGGCAAGTCCCAACGTAGTAAGGTAGAAAAGCATCTTCTGCCTCCAAGTCTTGAAGTCGACGTCGGAGAACTTGGAGGGCTTCTCCGCTTGAGCATTGGGAGGAAGTCTAGGAGCAGTCGGATCATAGCCAGGCACATTGTTGTTGTTGTTTCCGCCGCTGGTGTTGTTACCGCCATCATTCCCGGAAGTATTCATCTCAGACAATGATAAACTGTCTTGCGATTGTTGAAATAAAGGTTACAGAATCTGAGATACACAAGAAAATGCCGGTGAAAGTACACGAACAAAGTACGAACAATAATAAAGAAATAGGAAGAAATTATTGCAGCCGAGTCGAGCGAACTCTTCCCGCAAGACAGTTTACGCCTCCGTAGTGCTCGGAATCAGGCGGACTGTCCCCAAAGGTAAAATGGCTTCGTCTCGGTCGAGGCAGCACCGCAGTCGACAGAGCTCCGGCGAACAGGAATGGAGCAGGGCAGAGTTGGCAAGTGGAAAATTTCAGGTGAAAAGCAACAAGAATTCTCAGGTGGAAAGCAACAGAAATCTATTTTCGGAAGTGATGCTGTATGCTCCTGAGGATGCCTATTTATAGGCAGTCCACCACCTGGGGAGCGTGCTGGAGACTTGAAGACCGACGGCGGTTACACGCGTGTCTCCCGGATCGGACGCCGTTACGTGTGCTCCAGCTGTACGACTGGGCCAGAGATAAGCAAGCCCAGTCAACCCGTTGAGTCACCAAAAAGATAAGGTACTTTCGGGCCAAGCCCCAACCCGAAGCCCAAAGACCAATTGCCAAGTCCAGGTCCAGGTCCAGGACCGGACCGGGCCGAGCTCGGGGCACGGGTGCTCGGCGCAGCGGGGCGGGCGGCGGCGGCGCGCGCGTAGGAGCACGGGGCTGTCATACGACACCCCTATTACACACTTGTTATTACAAGGTTTAACCACTTAGGTATTTAAACCTTGATAAGTATGTTTAATTAACCAATGTGGGACATCATTAATTAACTAATTAATATGCCCACATCACATTGTTATGCGTGCCACTTCGAGGATCGATTTCTCACTCACCGGAATTCGGTTTTGAGAAAGTAAATATACTACGCTTATCTAATCACGACGTACTTCGACCTCGTAATATTTAATTACAACAAAATTAAATATTTCCTCACGAGTAATTAACTCGAACTTGTCCGGATTCCAACATAGCTAAACTTTGGAGAGATTTAGGATTGAGTGTAATGGATTGATGTTTTGATAAATTGAACATTCTACTTTGTTCTTAGTGTGTTTGCATTGATTTTGATCTAATTTCATATTAAGCATGTTGGTTGAGCACCATGTGTTTGATTTATTGACGATTGAGTAGTAGCCAATACGCATACTTGATTGTCATATGCGGATCATGCATACATTTACGTGCATGTAGGTCGTTAATTTATGTGCCTTTTGGAGTTGCCTAGGTTAGGATATCACGAAGATTGAATAATTTGGGTGATCGACGACTTTCTCACTGGTACTAGGGGTTTAGCCAGTGTAGGGTGAATTGATTAACACATCTAAAATTGAAATTGGTTTGCAGAAGTGCTTGAATCAATTCTAGGATCTGTTGTCTCATTTATCCTAAATCCTTATTTTCTCTACTTGTTTCTATCTCGGTTCTTTGGTTACTTGGAGCTGTTGGTGTGGTGATAGTTGTTACATTGGTTAGTTGTTCAATGATTGTTGATTGAAGATACTCTTTTGTTTAGAGTTTTGTTTTGCTTGAGTTTGTTTTGATTCCTTTCCTAGTTAGTCAAACTATCTATTTTTGTATCGCGCTTGAATATCGAGAGTCCTTGTAGTAGCAAGTACTCATACTTGCCGGCGAAGTGAATTCCGCGTCTTTGATAAATTTTTACTTGTCCCTTGTTAATTTAACGATTAAGTGAGATATTTATTTGCGAAAATAAATACCGCATCATTAATCCAATCGTTCATTGAGGTGAGAGAATTCAAAGCTGATTTTCTCCTTCTTCTTCTTCTTTTTCTTCCTCCATCTGATTGACCTTAGAGGAAGAAAATCTGTATCCTTTAGTTCTACACCACACGTGATGACTGGTATAAGTTACTCTAACATCCAGTCTAGTTGCATTCCATAAGGAATTTCCGTAGTGGTCAACTCTTTTATGCTCTCGCATATATGATGAAGACGTATTGTGACTAATCGATGGTTGCATTATTATCCAGGACCATCATGGTTTTCCAGTTTTCATTACAGAATTTTCTGAAGGACAGACCTGCAGACCACCATTCTGCTTACTATGTATAGTTAAATACCTTGAATGTGCTTTAGAGTTTCCTTGTGAAATCCTTGAAGATGACCCCAACCCGAACTCGACTTATTCAAGTGTTGTTCTTCGGGATTGCTCACTTTGTTTAGATAATTAAGTAGATTGAAATCAGTATGTTCAAGATGAAGTGCCTTGTCAGTTCTTCCGGAGATAGCTTGATGCTTTTTCAACTTACCACTATATTGATAGAGGACTTTCCACTTGTTATTCTCGTATCGTGACATAAGTTATCAGTGGCCTAAACTTATGAGGTGACTTGGTTATGAAGTCCTGAATTTGAGAGAAGAATAAATTTTGATACAAATCCACAATTTCTACGTGGTTGTCTATTTAATATAGTTTAAGGCTGGAGAGACTGAACACTTTATTTATGCAAATCTTGATGGCTCTTCTTTCCAAGGAAGTGACGGTGGCTATTCTGTTTGTCATTCTTGTGTACAAAATTGGGGAAGAATCTTGATATGAATAATATTGGATAAGAATATGTAGTTAATATGAGCCATCACCTTCTTTAAATACTTCAATTTGATCTCGCCGATTGTCTAGATTGACATTGAAAGGCAAATAAGCGCGGCTCTTTGATTCTTTCGAACATGAATGCTTCTGTTAATGATGTCGGTCGTTGCAAGCATTTTTTGTGTTTGATAACCATCTCATCGATTGGAACAAATGCGGCTGTATGTTCAAACACTTGTCAACATCTACATGGTTCTATTGCATCTTACAATGATGAGCCTATAAAATTGTCGTCATGATCATAACTAGTTTTTGCATTGGAAAGCGCACTATAGATTTGATGTTCATCCTTTGGGCTTTCATGTTTTTCTTTGATCAATGGGCCAACTAATGATAGAAAGATATTCAAGCGATAATTCTTCCGAGTCAGTGTGTGTCAATTTCATGCTCTAGAGTGTGCAAGGAAAGATCAATTACTTCAATTTCGGTTGAGGTACATGCATGTTGCTCAGCTTCTTATGTTCTAATGTCAACAATAAAGGTACATCACGATCTTTTGTCAGATTCTTCGCACAAATCCTCGAGAAAGTCCCATATTTCCTCAATTTTCCATAAGATTTCACTCTAGCACAAGAGACGTGCTTTGATTGACTCTTCTCTTCAAACTTGAGTAATTCTTAATTGTGAGCTTGGGTGATAGACTGGAGGTTATTTATTTAATATAAATCTGCTCGTTACACATAAGGAATTGATTTGGTCCAAAACGACTAAAAATAACTAGTATTTGACCAATTGCTCTGATACCATTTGTTGGTCCCCAATAAGACTTAAAACCCAAATGGAAGAGGATATTAAATGTGTAGACCGACTAGTTTATTCATTTACTCTTGAGGAGTTAATTGTTAGTTATAAAATACTTAGGCTGAGCAAGTAATCGGCATAGCTTAGTTATTATACTCCGACAAGTCTTAGTTGTCGGGTTTCAAATATAGTTGATAAGTGAAGTGTAAAGTAAATAACTAAACAAGTAAAGGGACAAAAGGTTTTATGGTGTTTTAGATGTCAAAAGTTCCTACGTCCATTCGCGTTCTCCAAAAATAGAATTCATTATTCTCAGTTGTCCTTGGCACATGAATCGAGGTTATAACTTAGAATCTTTTCTAATGGAGACCTACTACCACTCTCAGTCACAAACACTACAGTTGCTGAAGCAAACCACATTATTCTTACTAGGTTTGTCAGCTGCTCTGTTAGAATCTTAGAAGTGAATAGATTTAAGCCGTGAATTGAATCAAAAATTCATCAACCCAGACTATTCATGGATATAAAAATAATTTACCATTCGATCCAAAAATCATATGCATGCTCCTAATGCAATGAGATTCAGAATTACCTTGTAGTCTTTAATTTCTAAATCAACAATCGCGTTAAATTCAATCTTGATTCCACCACGTATTTGATTTAATCTGCGAAATAAGATTAAATCTTTTGCCAATTTAATTCTAAGAATAAATCATCATAGAGAAGAGAAAAGAGAATTTTGATCATCCAGATCAAGTCTTCAGATCTGTATCCCTTTGCATTCAATCCAGCTACTGGTGAGGATTTTATTGGATTGGATTACATGTAGACTGAAAAAAGAAAACTCATTTCTTTCTCACTACTACAGGCGGAACCCTTTATCTCTTTCTTTAGGGTTTTAGTTGTCGTGATTTATGAAATCTGAGGAGAGAATTAACTATTTACAATTAAGTTTCCAAAACCTAATTAAGTTTCCTTAAACATTATGTTGGGCCAAACTTGAGACCTAATACATATTATAAAGTGGGGCCTATGAATTAATGAATTCTCATCTCCCCATCCTATTAATCAGATATGGTTACCTAATGCCAGTTACTAGGACACACTACACAAACTACTGTCACTCTAGATGCAGATATACGAGTACGTCACTAAAGCTCTCCACCATGGCATGTCAAAGTGACACACAACCTGTGCATACTTTTGAACCTTTATTAGGATTCCAACTCAAGTAAATAATGAGATCCGATTCTTATGATTTCAGACAAAAGAATACATCTATCTCATTTAACAATCAATACGTAAACCCACGTACCAACATATTAAGTGATCAAGACAAACCACTTGTAGCCGAATATGATTAAACTTACACCGACAAACTAATCCCCAAATTGTCTCAGTCGTCTCCAGGAGCTGTGCATTTACATACACTTGTTAAAAACTTGAAGAAGCTGACTATCTTCCCATGAATTGTGGATCGAGCATGGATTTGATCCACAATCTCAGTTTCAAGTACATCTTCAACCGCGTACACATATCTATATATAACAATCGCAAGAGAAGTTATCCATGAAAGTTTGATGCCACATCCTTCATTTTGAGTTGCGGTTTTTAACCATGTGGATGTCACATTATTTATATGATAGTTGATTTATTATTTATCTACTACATTATCTTTTATAGCGTGTTTTTATTTTGTTTTTTAAATATGACTCTAGGTTTTGGTATAATATTAAAATTGTACACAAATAATGCAACATTTTTGTCATAGATAATATAACATTCATAGCACATTATATATCAAATTAAAGGTAATTTCATTACATTTCAAACAAAATCCCTATTGCATATGTTTGGAATAAGATAATCATAGTAAAATCAAATGATGCAATAGCCAAAACTAAAAAATGTAACGTATTACAAATGATAATGTAATATTAATAAGGAGAATTAGATAATGCAGAGCGATGAATATAAATAATTCCACATAATATGTGTTGGTCCCAGATTAGAGTACGTATGACGTGCAGCGGAAGTATAAAGACAATTATTCGCACTCTTTATACGTAGGCAGTTCAGTTTCAACTAAACTCAGTTTCTAAGTTACAGTTTTAAAAACAATAGTTTTGATTAGCCAGTAGGTTAGGTTACCAATTAACAGTTATGAACAGTCAACAGTTATACACTTCAACACTTTTCAGACAAGTGTTGAAGGTTTCGAAGTATAATTAAAAATTGTATGATGCGAAGTAAGTAAAATTGTAAATGATGCAGGATATTTATAGTGGTTCGGAGCCTTAAGTCCTATGTCCACTCTTCGGAAATTGATCCAGAATTCACTAAGTAATGAAGATACAATCCTCACGATCTATAGCCAAATGCTGTAGAAGCCACCGTCCACAACAGAATGGATCACTCGCCCACGATGTTGTCTTCACTCCTTCTTCAGTTCCTCGAAGCCAGGTATCACCTCAAAGTCTCCTCAAAACTGGAAGTCGTCGGAAATAGATTGAGGACAAACCTTCCTTCTCCTTCTCCGGTGGGTGGATGGTTCAGTTCTTCCCAGATTGTATGCTGGTTGCCAATTGCCCGTGATAACCTTCTTTTCCTAAGAAAATCAGGCTGCTGTGTTCTCACTTGAAAATTAAGAACACCAAGAGAGTAGATTAAGTCGAAGGACTTAATCCTTGTGTATCTAAGGTTACACAGAGAATCTCAGAAGATTCCTTAAGCAATAATGTCTCGTGTTCACTAAATGAACCACGAAAATAATGCCGTTAGGTTGAGAACTTTCAATGTGCTACAGTTTTAAATTCGGTAGAGTGACGACTTGATTCGATTTTGTGTTTTTTTTGTCTCTGATCTTCCTGCTATTTATAGTTGGATATTTGAAAATAGCCGGTAGAGACATTTTGAAGGATGTCCAATCAGTGTCCATCCTTCTCTGTAAAATAGACCTGCTCTTGTGCCTTTTCTGAAATACTGCGATACTTTTTGCAGGGCAGTTTGTACTTGATGTCAGACGCCAAACAATGTTGTACGCCAGTCGTAATTGAGTGTTTCTTCATCTCTTATCATTGACTTCTTTAATATTCTTTTATGACTGTTCGACATCTTGCTGTTCACGTATTCCTTTAACGTGAAACTGTCCTGACTTGAAACTGTAAGCGCCTCTCGACAGTTTCTTTATGAAAACTGTGTCCACAGTTTTCTTTGATTTGCAATCCTCGACAGTTGAAATACTATCTGCACAGTTTTCCGCATCGGTTACTCTGCTTAGTTTTTCTCGTCTTTTATCCTTGAGAGTTTTCTCGTCTGAATGGCTTCTTCTTCAAAAACTATTCCACAGTTTTTGACAGTTCTCTTCTCCTAGACTATTACAACTCGATTATCCTGTACAAGGATTACATGAGGTAATAACTCTAAGGCCTAGACTTTGGTACTCTGTTTTGACACATCAAAACATAAATTTTAAGGTGGGATTTCTACATCAACTCCTAACAATTTCCCCCTTTTTGATGTTGTCAAAACCATACCTCTAAGTCTATCTAAGTCGGCAAGAAGATGCAGTTGATATGAGTTTACAAGGTTTGTCAATCTAACACTACTCAGAACTGTGCTTCTTCTACACTCGACCTACTCTAATTGATCTTCCCCCTGAATGAGAGAGGCATTCTCGATTAATATGAATCAAATAAGAGCGATAAGAGAAGGAATTGCTGATCACACTGGAATATGTGAATTCAGCCAGTCAAGAATCAAGGTAAGAGACAATGAGTAGTTGTCTTAAAACCAACAGTTTTTCACTTTTCACGATATATGTTCGATTACAAGTACATGAAAAGTTTTAAAACTACGGTAACAATAGAAGACACAAAAAAATAATTCAAATTAACAGAGCTACTCCTTTTGCTTGTCTTGATCCTTGTCCTTCTCTTTATCTTGATTTGAGGAATCTGCATTCTTTGACTTTGAGGAGGTTGCGGCAGAAGTGGAGGATCCAGCTTGCGCCTTAAGAGTTGTGGCCACTTCCATGAAAAGTTTCAACTCTTGCTCTCTAGAAGCCCTAATTGCTTCTAATTCCATTCTTATCTCTTCATCCCGCAATCTCTGTTCCTCTTCTTGCCTTCTCTGCTCCTCTTCTCGCCTTCTCTACTCCTCTTCTCGCCTCTCTATCATTTTCAACTGCAGCTTCATAGTTTTATCACTTTATTTCTTCCCCCTTTTTGACAAAATAAAAAATAGTAAGGATCCGTTGATCCATCTCCTGTCTCAGAACATCAAGGGGTAGGTGAGGTGCAGCTACAGAGATGGGATCGGGAGACATTGTTCCTTCAAATGCAGCCAGTGCTCTAGAGTCTCCACCAGTTTGACTCTGAGATGTAGCAGTAGATGGCTCTGGTTGATGGTGAGCTCTGCTGTTTGCTTCCTCTTCATCTTTTTGCTTTGCTACTGCTACTACTGCATTTCTTGCCTTTTCGGCAGCGTCCTCTTCTTCTTTTCTAATGGCTTCAGCAGCTGCTGCTTCTTCCGCTTTCCTCTCAGTTCAGCTGCTCCTTCTTCTTGCTTTCCCTTTAGCTCATCAGCTTCCTCTTCTTCTCGTTTTTTTGTTTTGGCTCAATTATCTTTTGCTCAGCTTCGCGGTTTAATCTTTGAAAATCTTCTTCTTCCTTGCGAATCCTCTGAGATTTCGTGATAGAATATTCTTCAGCAGTCTTGATTCGGAATAACCGCTGAAAATGCTTTAGGAGAAACAATTTTGCTTGTCGTTGATGAACAAGCTCGACAATTTTCTCGGTAGTTTCTGCAAGAGATATTGCTTGAGAAAGTATGATCGTTTGAGCCAAAGCCTCTTCATCTTCTTTCCTGAGCCTCTCTTCCTCTTCTTTTCTCAATCTCTCAAGCTCCATTTCTTCTTCCTTTTCCCTTCTCAATCTCTGAAGCTCCTTTGCTTTTTCATCATCAAGCTTTAAAAGACCCATTTGGATCTCATCTGTCTTTGTATTGAGCCAAATTTGAAGATTTTGTACCTTCACAAGAGTAGCATGATTATTATCAATTCTGTGGAGAATAGACTCGAGATATGTTTCATCTACTGCTTGTGTGGGAGTTTCTATTAGCAATAATTTCTTGCAATGGCTGTTGCTTGACAGTTCGTTTAACTGGCACAACAACAATTTTTTGGATTTGCTCTTTTTGTACATCAATAGATTTCTGTGGTGGTGGATCTTGATTAGCAACAACTGTCATCGGCAGATCCTGGTTGGCAGTTTCCTGGACCGACAGTTCTGAAACTGTTCCCCCTGTCTCTAAGACCGTCTGGGTAATCTTCATGACTGTTTCAGGCGTGGCCTAGTGATCTTTGATAATTGAGCTTCCAGAAGATGTTGAGGGAGTGAAAGGTTGCCGTGGAAGAGAATCCTAGTCTGAAGGAGTTGGGCTTCGAAGATCCATGATAGTCACTATCCCATCCTCTGGATTACCTTCTAGAGCTTCAGTCTGCTTGCCCTTTCTACTCATTTTCCTTTATTCTTCCATGATACTCGTGAGTACCAACCTCTTTCTCTTCTTCGTCTTTGTCGAAGCAGCTTCTTCCCGTACATGCTTCTCTTTAGTAGGTTGTGAGCTGGACTCATCAACAATAACAACTTCCGGATCAACACCGTCCTCTTGTTGACACATCAAAACATCAATTTTAAGGTGTGATTTCTACATCAACACCTAACAATATGCCATTACATTATTATTAATATTATGTTGCATTGTCTATGTTTATCGATCTGCAATATCTGGTTCTCCTTATTACCTTATTAATGTTACAGTAATTTTAATATATCATTACATTAATTAGTTTTAGTTATTACTTTATTTAGTTTTACTACAAATATATTAATCCGAACATATGTAATAGAGATTTCGTTTAAATGATAATTTAATTATATTTAATTTGATATATAATATGTGAAAAAATTAATTTAAATTGAGTGAGTTATGATTATTTAAAGTTATATAAAAATTTTAAAGGATAGAGAAAAATGCAAATTTGGGGGATGACCTCCATGTTTCACACAATTACAAAATTGTGGTTATCTAAATAAAACATTTAATTCATGTGAGAAGTTGGAGTTTTTTTTTAAAAAATGTGTGCATGTGTAGCTTAAGTATTTTGTTTCACATAAGTTCTCTAGGATTGCATTAAATGAAATAACAAAAGTGAGAAAATCATGCGTCTTGGGCCTAGTGTGTAAGACAAATTGAATCTCACGACTTGAGTTAGCGTTGTGGTTATTTGCTTAGATGTTATACATAGTATAACTTATTTGTGATGTCCCTGCTCAGTAGGATAACATGATCTAAGTTTATCTCCGACAATTATTTCTGTTTGTCAAAGGTTAAGTGGCATGGAATTAAAGTATTGGAATTGAAAGATGTAGTCTGGTTGAGTGGTTTTATTGTAAACGTCCACATGTGTGGCTTGCAATAAAATTGCTTAGGCAATTGAATGAACAATTTTTTTAGTTTATCAAAAGGTTACAATACTTATCTGTTTCATTGTTCTACTTGTATGTTCTTTCTTTGATCGTTAATTGTATTTTATGTTAATATCAACGCTTCTTTTTTACTCTTGCTTGTTTTTATTATCTGGCCCCATTTTCTAGAATGGAAATGCGATTTTGATAATTCATTAATTGCCTATGAACACTTATTTGCTCTGAAATTTTCCTTATCCAGTAGTTACTCATAAGTCCTCTTCTTAAAGAGCATGGACATTGTGACTGATGCCAGATATGTTGCAACTCGGATTTCAAAGTTATGAGTATGTAAAAGATATTATGGAATATCATTATAACTTATGGATGTATGGAAAAAGGAATACCATATCCAGTCGGGTTATTAGACAGTAATTGGATAATGGTGGATTAGTGAGAAAATATGTGATTTGTTTGATTAAGTTTATAGACGTGTACACCTTAAGCTAATGTAAAATTGATGGCTTGACCAGAATTAATTCAATCCTCAGCTCGCTGCAGAAGTCTCCCAATGACTTTAGACTGATAGTTGAGAAAAATAAGATGAAGCATCCAGTGGATGGGCAATTGCATGATCTTATCTCAATAGAGGAAAATTTTACTTTATCTACTTCTAGGAGCCCTTCTATTTCAATGAAAACTGAAAGGAAATAAACTAGATACCAGAAGCGAGGGGAATAATGTAAACAGTGGGAGCAAAGGCCATAAGACCTACTGAAGACTTCAAAAAGTCTAGGGAAGTAGCCAAGTGTTTCAGTTATGGCAAGGTAAGATGTTGCAAGAGAAAATTGTCCGGTGTTTAACACCAAGGGACAAGGTATGTCACTTGCAAATACGACTAAGACATGTTAAGATGAATACTCCTACCTTATTGGTAGTGGTAGTATTATCTATGAATCATGTTTGTTATATAATGCACACATATATATCTGACACATGTTTAGAAAATTATTGCTACCTTATTGGTAGTGGTAATAGTATCCATAAGTCAACCTAGATGTGACACGTTACCATATCTATACTTAATGCAACACAAGGTTTTCGTAGCAACAATTGAAGATTTTTCTTTATTTTTAGAGAAAAATGTTTTTGATTATGAGAGATGTTTAAATAAGTATCTATGTCTCGTGGAACTTATTTTCAGTTTACAGTATATGATGGAGTTTCAATTATTTTTTATAGTAGAATTTCTATAATTGGTAATAATTGTGCCATCCTTCATAGATTACTAAGTAGCTCTCTATATCATTAGTTGTCTCTATAAAACTTCTAAGGAACATTGTTTTTTCTTATCATGCGTTTAAAAGAATATGTTTTCTTCTCAAGATATGGATCTTACATATCTGTGATATCCGAGACTTAGTAACATCAATCTCAAATAGATTAAGCAACTCATAGATGATGGAACAATGGAGTCAATCCAGACTTGTTCCAAACTGAGAGTGCAAATGTAGTTTGGAGGATACAATGTTTACATGTCACATTCATCTAATGAAGATTAAACAACTCTTGATTAATGAAACGATGGATTTAGTGTCTGCTTGTTTCTCATCGAGTTAGCAAATCCTTGATAGATGGTAATAATGTTGACTAGGCCTTTGAGGAAAGTAAGTATCGATATGGTGATATGTTGTAATTGATCCATCTTGACTAGTGTGGACCGACGTTCACTTAAACTCTAGAGGGTATGAATATTGTGTCATTTATTTTACAATTACTTAAGATATTGATGCGTCTATTAGCTTTGCAATAAAAAGAGAGAATAGTTTGAATAACTCAAATATTCAAGGCGAAGGTGGAAAAGAAGCTAATTAAGACTATCAAGTCATTGAATTTTAAACATAATTGATGAACACCTCACTAACGAGCTTAGATAGTACTAGTCATACAATTGGGATGTATTCCTAATAGACTACACCAAGATTTCTCATCCCGATGGTGTAGTATGAGAAGAAGTAGGAATTATTTTGAAGCATGATATGTAAATGATGATTTAAGGATTCCTACCTAATTCGTTTCTTAGAAGCCCTTGGAAACAATAGTGAGCTTATTGGATGATTCTAAATTAGTGTTAAAAGTTTCTCAAAAGTTATGACTTTGACATATGTTTAGTAGGTCATAATGGTTTTGAGAATGTTTAGTTTTAGTGACTAAACATAACAATGATGAGTTAAAATAAATATAAGGTTGTTTATAGAATATTTTGGGAAGAAACGAATGATGGTTATAGTCTTGAGAATCAATAAGTTCGTTGTTAATGTCAACGAAGGATTCTTTTGAGACAAAATAATCATACTATCAAAAGTGACATGGTTCTTCAAGAAATTGAAGATACTATACGATTCCGTAAAGGAAAACCCTGTTAGTGTGGATGTACCTAGTAATGGTACCGTGCCACACACATAATCACTGGTATAAGGTGCGGAACCACGACGAACTACATTGACTGCTGACACAACATCGATAATTCATTACAGTGGGAGGCTATACGTGATCCCAAATTTCAATCTGGTTGATAGTAGTCCCCGAAACTTTCTTGAAGCAGTATTTGACGAGGATCTAAACAAGTAATGCATCGACATAGAATTAGTAGTAGAATTCATTACGGATATGATTATATACAAAAAGTCTTGATTGCTAGATAGCTTCATGGATATAAGTAGTGAGTAGGTATACATGTAATATAGAGGATCGAATGAAAATAGTATTGCTTGAATAAGCAAAGGTTGGTGGTAAAGTATTATAGTTAGTAAGAGAGCATAGATTATAGTGAATATTTTCACCTTTAAGCCTTGCTCAAGTTCATTCAAATGTTCCTGCATGTTGCTCTATAATTGTGTGTGAATGTGTTATACACTTATCGGATTGATTTGAAAGCCATTTACTTGAACAAAATTTTTAATCGAGCAATACCCGTGATATTTTGAGGGGGAACATTTATGATTCATACTGAGTCTAAGGGAGTTGATATGCTGTGAATAGAATTTCTAGGAATATTTTTTAATCTCATTAATCAGCTATTCCCATGATAGTTAGTTAGAATCGAGACTTTGATTGCACCAAAAAGGGGGAAATTGTTAGGAATATTGTTAGAAATATTATAACCCCTTGATCTCAATCGTATGTATTTTGGTTTTGGTGCTTCAAAGCTCAGTCGATCTATTTTTATCAACTTAGAATCGTGTTAAATTGTAAGTGACTTGTATGGGATACACTTATTCGAGTTGTAATAGATCTAGAAGAAAGGATCGAAGAATGCTGAAGGAGTCAACAAATATGAGGATTGCCAAAGACGCTAGCAAACATTGAATGGCTAGCAACATGAAGAATGTTGGAAGCGATTAAAGGAATGTTGAAGGACTAAAGCAAGCATGTTGCTGAATCTCAATAGGACTGTTGAGATATCAACAGACGACTAACCGCCAGCAAACACATGACAACAATCAACATTCATACAAAATCGTGAAACAAAAGGATCCAAAATCACAAGGAAACCCGATGAATTAGAGAGAAGGATAATAAACAGACAAAATGAAGGTTTCTAGAATGAAACTCAAAGATCTATTCTGACAAAGACGGCTAAAATTAGGAGAACACCAATCAAGGACAAAGGAGACCTAAAGATTCTCTTTACCTCACAGGAAAAGAAGGATGGATATTGGAGAGCAGACACTTTGTGTCTAATGGATAAGATTCAAACAGCCGTTTGAATCTTAACCTTAAATAGGTGATATCGCAAAGAGCTAGAGAGGTACGCAAAATCTACAAAAGAGAAGTTAGACAAATCAATATACTCTCAAACTCATGCGAACTCAAATCCGAGCATACATTTGATCGAGGCTTTGCATAAGCTTTCGAATGTAGAGCTTGAGACCTTTGGAGTTTTCTTCTAAGGTTATCATTGGGATTCAATCTATCCTAGAAAGAATCTGGCAGTCACCTTGCTCTACAAGAGTGATTATCACGGGCTATTGCCAAAAAAAGAAAGGTTCTGGGAAGAACTATAAAACTCCCAAGGTCGACATCCTAGGAGAAGGGAGATTTTCCCTCACTCTAAGGAGCACCAAAGTGAAGATTGAAGACCGAGGTGCTTGAAGGTGCACGTTGACTAGATGGAGGAGCTGCTCAATGTGAGATCAAGCCTGACCTTGTAATCAATAATAGTGAATTTTCAGTCAGGAGGACTGAAGAGTGGACGGAGAACAGTTGTTCGAACCACTATAAATCCCGTGTTCATTTACTATTTTCATTTCGTTACTTATTGCTTATTTTGAAAGTCAACACATCAAGTGTTGTAGTATAACTTGAAGTAAATCTAACGAACAGTTGAGCTTAAACACATTTGATAAACATTTGTTAAGTCGTGACCTTAGCAAGACAAGTGCAAGATATTATTAAACATTCCACTGCAATTATAGATACTCTGACTGGGGACCAACAAGTGGTATCAGAGCGGTTGGTCTTTATAGACTAGATGCTTCTGAGTCGCTTAGGACCAGATCCATTTTTCCTTGCATATTTTTTTATGTTTTTGTGTTAAGCTCAGGATAAAGACAATGGCAAATAACACGAAGTTAGGAAGGTTCTCTCCGGTAACCTACACCACCTGAAAAAAGAGGTCATTGATCACGTTAAAGAATATACATCCAAAGATGGGGCAGGTGATCGAGCAAGGACCAATCAAGATTCAGAAGGTAAACACTTGAATCGGCAAAGACGTTCAAGGACCAGAAGAGATGGTGGACAAGCAGTATGAGGAGTGGACTCCAAAAGACTGAGTTCGTGCTCAACTGGACTACATGGCTATGGATTTAATCTTAAATTCTCTATCAGAACCTCTGATAATTGAAGCCCTGAAGTACAAGAATGCCAAAGAAATGTGGAATCTTCTTGGCACCCTGAGCTAAGAGACTTCTCAAATGAAGAGGATCAAGCTGCAACAGTGCGTAGAGAGATACGAGTCGTTCCAGATGCTATTAGGAGAAACAATCAAAGAAATGGAAGTTAGATTTAACTCCATTGTAGCAGAACTGAAGAAGTTGGGAAGAACGTATAAACTTCCCGACATGAATTCAAAGATTCTATCAAAGATGCCAAAAGAAGACTGTTTAGTCAAAGTGACGAGCCTCAAGGAGAAAGATCTATCAACCGTGAGCACAAAAGATGTATTCAAGGCACATAAATGGGACATCATGCAGATCAACAAGAGTGAAGCTGTACGAGCTGCAGTATCCATTAAAGATCATCCCAAGGATGCAGAATACTTTGTAAAGAGAGACGTACAGAAGTGGAAAACTAGAAAGCCATTCCACTTAGATTGTCCAGCTCAATCCAACCCAGCAAAAGAGATCACATCAACAAGTGGATCTCAAGCTAAATAAACGGAATGCTCAGTCAGCGAGCTGGAGGAGCAGATGAAAAGATTACAGAAGCTACTACTGAAGGCCAAAGGCAAAAAGGAGGAACCTCAGCAGATTCAGCCAGCAGACTGCCAGACAACCAAGAAGACTCCAAGGACGTGCTATGAGTGCAACTTCCTCGACCATCTAAAGTTCGAGTGCCCTCGAGTATATCCAAATGAAAGGGAGTGATTAAGAAAGCTCTTTGAAAAGCACGCGTCAAAGGCTGTTGCCAAAGCTCTGTTTACCAGTACAAGAATACCAGACATCCCAGATCACGACGACAAAAGCTACTCCTCAAAAGATGAAGAGTATGTTCTCATGGTATTTATGGCCAACATAAATGAAAATGCTGGTGTTGATGAAGAGCTAGCAGCATAATAAGCTCTATCTGTCACAAGAAATCAGGTAACAAATTTTGTTATGTCTGCTTGTTGGGAAAATATTCCTGTACTCTCCTTAGGATCACATTGTAAAAGGTTTTGTTGGATCAAACCTTAGTAGATGGTCGATCATTGTTGAACCCTAGCATAGCTTAGCAACTCTTGTAATGTCCTGTATAGGGTGAATATTGAGTTGTAATAGAGTAGGTTGCTCGAAACACTCTCAGCAAACATCAGAGAATGCTAAAGAGGAAGAAAGCTAGTGGTAGAAGAATGCTGTAGAGTCAGCATTTGCTAACACATCAAAGATTGCTAAATGAGTTAGCAATCCAAAGTCAAAAGTAGCAGAAGAGTATTTGCTACGCAGACAAACATCTAGTCCAGCAGGATGCTAAGAGATATCTAGCAGCCATTCCAGAAAAGCTCAGCAAAGCAAATCTCAACGACTACTACACCGTCATTCTAACCAACGCGCAAAGACTAGACTTGTCAGAAGTAGGTCGGAAAAGCCTGTACGGAGACATAAAAGTTGGTAAAAAGCCACCTGCAATTAAGATGAAAGATCCGTTATGTCTAAACGGAAATGCCGACTCGAGTTTTGAATCTTCAACTATAAAAGGCAAGTCAAAGGAAGATACAAAAGAAACTGCTCACACTCTTACACAAATATATATTCGAAAGATTCCAAAAAGGCAAAAAGGCTCGAGAGCAGTTCAGTTGAAAGGCATAACACAGAGACATCGTAAAGCCTTCAACAACTTGAGTGTCTCATTGTACGTCTGACACTCATCTGAGAGATTCTTGAATTGATTCAAGAAGCTTCAATCATTGGGATCGCTTTCTTTATAGAAAGTATCCAGCAGTCAATTTCTTGTAAAGGAATTGATTAGGACGGGCACTGAAGCCGCAAAAGAAGGACAGTTTGGAAGGAACTTTAAACTCTTCCAAAGGTGGTAAAAGTGAGTTTTACGAAGGTGCGCCCTTGACTCAGCCGGAGCCACACCTGAGAAGTTCGGAGTATTGGAAGATAGCCGTGAAGTAGCCAAACCTTACGTTGGATGCCTGCTTTACTGGAAAGGCATCTCTTTGTACACCATATACTTTCTTAGTGAAATTCTTAGCGATACGGCTAAGGAGTGGACGTAGATCATTTGATCGAACCACTATAAACCTTGTGTTCTCTTGCTGATTATTGTTTTATTGCTTTATTGTGCGTGTTGGTCCTTTTTGATCAGAGTCGTCGTGGTAACAATAAGATATACACACGAAGTGCAACGGAATAGATTTGCATTTACTTGTATTTAGATTACCTTTTACAGTTATACACTAGCAACTTGGTCGCTAGGTTTTAAATCAAACTAGCTCAGGAAGCCGTAAAAACGATAAACATCAAGACAACACACGATTTATAGTGGTTCGATCAAATGATCTACGTCCACTCCTTAGCCGAATCGCTAAGAATTTCACTAGAAAGTATACGGTGTACAAAGAGTTGCCTTTCCTGTTAAGCAATCAGCCGACGATAGGTCTGTCTGCTTTACGGCTATCTTCCGATACTCCGAACCTTCCTGGTGTGGCTCCGGCTGAGTCAAGGGCGCACCTTCGTAAAACTCGCTTTCACCACTTGCTTGGAAGAGTTTAAAGTTCCCTCCAAACTATCGTATGTTCTTGGCTTCAGTGCCCGTCTTAATCAATTTCTTTCACAAGAAATTGACTGCTGGATGCTTCCTTAAAAAGAAAGTGATCCCAATGATTGAAGATTCTTGAATCAATTCAAGAATCACTCAGATGAGTGTCAGACGTGTGGTGAGACACTCAGAATGTTGAAGGCTTTTCGATATCTCTGGATTATGCCTTTCAACTGGACTGCTCTCTTGCTTTTTGATTTTTGGAATCTTTCGTATAACGAGTTTGGGTTAGAGAGTGAGTAGCTCCTGCATCTTCCTTTGACTTGCCTTTTATAGTTGTGTCCTCGAAGTTTGAGTCGACAGATCCGTTTAGACACAACAGATCTTTCTACTTAAATGCAGGTGGCTTTTTATTAACTTTTCTGCCTTCGCACAGACTTTTTCGTCTAACTTCATGATTCCGATGATTTCATATATGATTTTGCAATTACAAGTTTAGAGAAATCATTTCAGAATCATGGTAAAAAAATGAGAGGTGATAGAGGGTGACCTTAGTTCTGAGCATCTGGTGGAGGTTTTGGCTTCTCGAGAGATTCAACTTTCTTTATTGTCATGGCCATTAGTTTCTCCATCTGTTCAATACGTGCTCGTTGGTCTTCTCTCTGTTGTTCTTCTAACTTCATCCTTCGTTCCATCATTGCTCATTCAAATTCTTTTTCTTTTCGCAGCAGTCCAGCTTCCTCTGCTTTTATCCTTGCTTGTTCAGCAATCCTTCTTTCTTCCCCCTCTTTGAGAGCATCCAAAACAGAAGTGGAGAAAGACTTGTGTGCATCAAGATCAACGCTGAGAGTCACCACATTTGTTTGCACCGTAGAAACAGTTTCTTCTACATGTGTGACCTTGGTAGTGACTTGACCAACCTTTTGTTGAACCTCTGAGACAGAGGTTTTCACTTCAGAGATTGCTCCTCGGACATCAGCAACCTCTTTTAGGACCTCTTCATTGAATCTGGCTTGCTGGATGTCGCGTTGATGTAGGGCGTTGTGGAGTATGTTGACAAGAGATTGGAAGCTTACTTGGACTAGTTCGGCAGCAATGGGACTGTCAGAGACAACCATTTCATTACCGCTCGCTGATGTATGAGCTTCACCATCTTTTCCTTTGATAAGCTCATTATTTTACTCGCTTATCTATATTATTTTCTACTATTTTATGTAGTTTTATTGAGTTTATATATATATTATGTGCATGAGTCTATATTAGGTGGTATTATGCGCGTTTTGGTGTTTTTGCAGGTTTTAGGCCAAATGCAATGGAAACCCATTCCAAGAGCAGCAGATGTTCAAAGAAACAGTCACAACTTCTTCCACCGTTGGAATCTGAGCTAATGGAGCATAGAATTTGAAAGATCTTTGAGTTATCTTTCCAACGCAACTGGAATCGGGTCAATCGGAGTTTGAAAGAGAAAGTTATGGCCAAAACCGTGAGACCGCGCAGGAGGGCGAGAAGCTGCGTCGACATACGCCATTCAGAAGCGATCGACGAAGCTCTGAAACGTCCGTCGATCGATGTGAATCAGAAGCGGTCGACGAGAGGTCTTCTGTTGGAGCGAAAATCTGATTAAATTCGGATTTATTCATATCTTTAGCCCTAGATTTGATAGGATACACATCCACCACTATAAATACCTATAAAATTCGAACCAATTACAATCCCCTATAATTCCCAATCATATTTTCGCTTTACAATTTGGTTTTGAGAGTTTGGAGACTTGGGAAACACGAAACCCTTTATTTTTCTTGTAAGTTCTTTACTTTTATGCAATTTAATATGTTTTCTTTTGGATTTCTATCTACGATGAGTGGCTAGAAACCCTAGCGGGTTCTAGGGGTTGATATTATTATGAATGCATGTTAGGATTAATTAATTAGGTTCATGATTCCTGTGATTATT
>JAPKLW010001556.1:143639-181408 GCA_026898455.1 Plectranthus barbatus
ACGTTTCCTAATATACCAATCATAATGCTTTTATGTATATAATTCCAACAAACTTCTCCTCATAAGTAGCTTTCCGTTTCTGATAAGCAATCATTGCAGCCCTTTGTCGTTTGGTTAGCTGTATGTGTGCTAAAGACTTCTTATCTGGAGCAAACTGTGATCTGGGCAGAGTCTGAGATGGTTGGAACTTCCTGTGAGCACGGATAGCTTTCAATCTAGCAATCACTTGTTGATCAGTATATTGTTTCGTGCAGGAGGGCTGGTCCATCTATTCATTTACCCAGAATTCTTCGGAACGCCAGAAATTAAGACCTTTTCTAGCGATAGTAATCATCCTTTCCTCAAAACAGAGTTCATGCATGATGTAGTCATAAGTTTTCCATCGTCGGAATTGATTACCAAGCACTCTGCCTTCTTCTATGTCTTCGTCAATCTCAACATAGAAGACTCCAGCAATGTCCCTTTTTACTTCTTGCTCCTCAAATGCTACGATCTCATCACTCCAATCTCGGAGATCAGCATTCATATCTTCTTCAATCGAGACAGAAGCGCACTACTGTGCTACTCTTCGTGAGCGAAAGAGTTTGCCAGGTAAACCATGAAATGGGATCCTCAGTTGTTCGTTCTTCAAGGTGGGGAATTGCCTTAGAGTTTTGGCATCAAATACCTCGATAGATTCCCCCTAAGAATCAGATCCTGATGAGCAGGTGGATTCATCCAAAAATCCAGCTGAGGAGACTTCTTCTATTGCATCTTCTGCGTGATCTTCATTAATTGCGTCAGCTGTTGTCTCCTCAGCAGCATGGACTTCTTCAGCAGTGTCTGCCATAGTTTCGTCAGCTGCAGTAGATTCTTCAACAGTTGCTTTGCCTGTTTCTTCAGCGGTTTGCTCCTTTTCAGTCTCAATAATGTTTTCCTTAGCAACATGTTCTGCAGTAGGCATGTTCGTATCTGCGATCTCCTTAGTGATTCCTGATGACCCTGCATCCTTATCTCTGGGATGTGTATCATTTGTCGCTTTTCATGGAGCGTCCTCTTCTGAGCTACTGCCTTGTTGGGGTTCATCAGTGGGTTCACGAAATTGAACTTGCGTGCCTTTGGAATGTTCAGTGGCATTGAAAGTGCCAGATTGAATCAACTTATCTAGCTCTTTATCAGACATGCCGTCTTCTGCAGTTGTAATATTGGTAGTGTTGCTGTCTGCAACAAGAGTTTCCATTTCTTTCTCTGTCAAAGTAGAGTCTATTTTTGTCTTCCCTTTCTTTGCTGCTCTGCTTAATTCTTCAACAGCTTCCTCATCGAATGTTTGACTAGTACTCTTCTTTTAATTCTCTCTCTCTAGGTGAGATCTCTTCACTTTCTCGAAGTTCAGATCCCTTCCTTCGAATGTGATTCTTTCCATTTCCTTTCTGTTTTCTTTTATTTCCCGTGCCTTCATTTCTTCTGCACGCTTTCTTTTAGCTTCACTTATGCCTTTGATACGATCATTAAAACTTTTAGATGATAGGGGTGAATCAATTGCTTTTTCAGTAGTAACAGCGGCTTGATCAGCAGTTCTGAGTTGTCGCTGACGAGTAGACCTTCTGTTTCTGGTGGGTGCAATATCCTTTTGTTGTTCAGAAGAAATTGGAACATCAAGTTGGCCAATCACAAGTGGCTGCTGTAGTGCGGCCTTTTTGTCCATAATCTCCTCAATCTGTTCGGTTGGTATCTCTCCGAGAGCTATAATATCATCAAGTTGCTTAAAGCACTGCTCCGTTTCAGCATTCTGAGTTAATACTGCTATTTCTTCAGCAGAGATAGGTGATGCTATCTGCAATACTTGTTCGCCCAAGGAATGTTCGTCTACTTTCTCATCCGAAGTATGCTTGTCCGCATCCACATTGGATTTGCCGGTCAGCTTCTTTGGTTTCTTGAAATCAAGAGGGTTGGCTTCCTTTCGTGTAATTGGAACGAAATTAGTGGAGAGTAACTTCACACCCTGATCAATTTTCGTTGGATGCATGACCAATTCCAGAAATTTGCTTATTTTCAACCCAAAGTTAACATTTGATGAAAAGGTTCCATCCACAGACATGTGATCATTCTTCTTGGCGTGCTCTGCCCATCGTTCGAAGAAAAACTCAGCCCAATTTCCCTTCACTTTGTCTGTGAGAGCCATCATTACTGCATATTTCTTAGCAGAGAGCTCAGAATATGATCTGGCGTCGCATTGGAACATTTTGATCACCAATTCGGCAAGAGTTTTAAACTCATCCTGTGGAGTGTTAATGGGTGTGGCAGCCCGGAATGAAATTACGTGACCTTTCCTATCCTTCATTACCTCAGGCTTCTTCCACAAACTCCAACGTCTTTCTATCTCATCATAGTCCGTTACTTTGTAAAGAGATATACGTTCCCCCTTATTGCGAAGACCAAAAGTCTTAGCAAGAACTTCGACACTGACTTCAATGATGCTTCCATAAACACAAGTTTTAAAGGATTTTCCATCCTCACTCATGACTGCTCTGGCATAAAATTCAGAAACCATATGCGGATGAAAATGCATGGGTTCAGCGGTTAAGTACTGAATTACCTGTTCGCTGTCGAGAATATCCATTATCCATTCTGGGATATGTTCAGCAGCAAGACGTTTATACAGGATGCGATCCTTCATGATTTGAGCTAAACGTCTCTGCTCCTTTGTGTGGCCGGCTTGGGATTTCTTCTTCCGAGCCATCATAACTAGTTGACCGTACGATATTGAATAGTCAACATCTTCTTTCTTTAGAATCCCAGTAAATCCTGGTGCATGTCGCATATGTAAGGGTTCTCCAGAATTTGGTGGAAAATTGAAGGGAGGTGGCTCACTAGGTTTAGAGCGATGGTTCTGAGAAGTAGATTTCTGGGATGATGAGGCTATGGGATCGGTGGCCATATCTGTGAGGGAGAGTTTGGAATAATCTTCAAAGAATACGAAGATTTTGGAATTGGGCTCTGGCTTTCGAAAAGTGAAAAGAAAATGAACAGTGATCAGAGCAAAGGTAGGGTTAATTTTGAATGTGAGATCTAACGATTGAGGGAAAGTCTGCAAAGGGTTAGATCAACGATTCAAAATAAATGCGTCTTTCCATGTAGTTTCCCATGCTCCGAGAAACACTCAAGTGCTTCTGACGTGGCGTCTCATCAGTTGATGCCGCCGTTTGCATACATTAATTACGCCTTATCGGGTCCCATCAAGTTTGAATTCTGAGTCATCCCGCCTCGATTCTGGATGTGTTGTTGCTTCTGATCTAGCAGCCGTTCAAGGATGCTGATAGATGATGGTCATTCTTAGCACTTTAATTTTCAGCATCTTTCGAAGATCTGCTGAGTCTATGAGGACTCTGTTCGAAAAACATGATGATGAGATCCTCGAACCTTTCAATGCTCCTTACTCACTATTGCTGGAAGAAAAATTGATTTGACTTCCTATGCATACACGTCGATCCCTTTATTAGCGACGTTTCGTATTCCAAGAGATGAATCATTGTGATCTTCAGACATATTTTTCTCTTTCTTCGCGTCATAATTGGGAAATTCTCTATAAATACCTTCGTTTGAGATTATCTAAACATCTCAACTGTTCTTCTTTCCTAATTCATAATTTCATCCTTCCTGTCTTCAAGAAAATCAAGTTCCTTCCTTCACTTATGGACTCTCCTCCAAGAACCATAGATATCAGACGCAATCTGATTCTGGATGAGCCGGGTCTGGATAGGTATTATATAGATGATTGTGATGTGGCAGTGAAGATCATGTCTTCATTGCAGTGGGGGGGTCTTCTGCAATTTGTATGTGCTACTCCTCACCATTTTCAAGAGGAAGTGTTGAGGGATTTCCTCGGTGATTGTTGTGTGGATCCGAATGCAATCTATGGAGTGTTCCATGATAAGCTTGTCTATTGGACCCCTGACACTTTTGCAGTTGATTTCGGGCTTCCTCGAGGTCCGTTGTCTGTAGAGGACTATCTTGTAGAGGAGGTGGCTCCAGAGTGGCTGGCATGGGAGAGATGGCGTCATTCTCCTCGTTTTGATTTCAGCCCTGACATTCCTGCCTCTGGCCTCAGACTTCATATTGGGTTATGTTCCGCATTGCCCATGGTATTCTGCTCGGAGAGGAGCCTTATGACCTCTGTTTTTCAAGATCTGTTTGGCAGGTGATGATGGCTATGGATGATGCTGCCTCTGTGGATTGGGCCGGATTCTTCTTCAAGAATGTCTGGGAAGCTATCAAGCTTCATCCGTTCGTGCCTCTACGGAATGGAATGCAGCTCAGCTGGTTGATGGAGAAGTATTTTTCCGGAGATTGCTGACGGTCCATCCAACCTTCAAGGGGCTGATTTCTATCCTTATAAGCCGGTGTCACCTTTCTGAATGAATTCCGTAGTAGATCTATATTTTCTTTTTGTTGACTGATAATGTGATGTCCTCCTTTTGTAATGAAGTTCCGCTGCAAGGCATATCCTTCTTTTAGTGATGAATATGAATATGACGATCTTTTGATGTTTCTTCAGGTCAAAAGATAGATGTGATCTTTATTCCTTCATAGTTTGCTGAGCAGAAACATATAGTAGACTACATATAGTAAAGTCTCCCATAATATGCTGAAAATAATATAAGGAAATCCAAGAAAACCAGAAAGAATGAGAATAGCATCTCATTCATCCGCAGCAACATCTAATTCCATCATGCCCAATTTGATGCATAATTCTTTGAATCTTGCCTCTGCAAGGGGCTTAGTGAAAATGTCTGCTATTTGATCCTCAGTGCATATTCACTGAATATCAATATCCTTCTTTTCTTGATGGTCACGGATAAAATGATGTCGGATATTAATGTGTTTTGTCCTGGAATGATGTACTGGATTCTTTGTGATGCACATAGCACTGTTGTTATCACAGTAGATTGGTTCGCATTCAGGAGAGATGTCATAATACTGAAGTTGTTGTCGAATCCACAGAATTTGCTGACAGCAACTAGCAATCGCTACATACTCTGCTTCGGTGGTTGAGGTTGCTACCAAGTGCTGCTTTTTGCTGAACCAGCTGATCAATTTATGTCCAAGGAATTGACATGTACCACTGGTGCTTTTCCTGTCGATTTTGCATCCTCCAAAATCAGAATCTGAATAACCACTCAGGGCTAGACTGTCGGTTCTTGGGTACCAAATTCCTAAGCCTTCTGTGCACTTCAAATAACGGACAATTCGCCTCGCTGTGTCTAGGTGCGTTTTGTTCGGTTGGGATTGATATCTGACATATAATCCGACAACATATGATATATCGGGTCTGCTAGCTGTAAGATATAGCAGAGATCCGATGATTCCTCGATATAAGGTAGGATTAACTGCTTCTCCTTCTTTTTCTAGATCTGCCATGCACGCATTGCTGATGGGAATTCTTAAGCTCTTGGTTTTCTCTGGACAATATTTAGCAATCAAATCTCGCGTGTATTTCCTTTGATGAATGAAAATTCCTTCATTTGATTGTTGAACTTGAAGTCCAAGAAAATAGGACATCCTTCCCATCATACTCATTTGAAAATTGCTCGTCATTAGCTTGGAGAATTTGTCATAGAGATCTTGATTCTTCGAGCTAAAAATGATATCATCAACGTAGATTTGCACAAGTAGAATGCTTCCTTCGTCCTTAATGCAAAAGAGTGTTTGATCAATCCTTCCCTTTTTGAATCCATTATCGAGTAGAAACTTAGATAAAGTTCCATACCAAGCTCGAGGTGCTTGCTTCAGCCCATACAAGGCTTTTCTTAGCTTATAAACCTGATTTCCTTTCTCAAATCCTGAAGGCTGTTCAACGTAGACCTCTTCCTTGAGCTCGCCATTAAGGAATGCACTTTTCACGTCCATTTGCATGACCGAGAATTCATGATGTGCAGCATAAGCAAGAAATAATCTGATTGCTTCCAATCTGGCTACTGGAGCAAATGTCTCATCATAGTCGATGCCTTCACACTGTTTGTATCCTTTGGCTACAAGGCGTGCTTTAGTTCTCACCACCAAGCCTGATTCGTTCTTCTTGTTCTTGAATACCCATTTGGTGCCTATGAAATTCTGATGTTTTGGTCTATCCACCAGATCCCATACATGATTGCGAGAGAATTCAGCAAGCTCCTCTTGCATAGCGTTTACCCAGTCTGGATTGCGTAGTGCATCCTCAACTTTAGTTGGTTCTTCACTTGATAGATAGCATGAAAACTTTGCAGACCCTTGTCTGGTCAGAATAGGGTCATTGATATCTCCAAGGACATCTTCTAGTGCATGAGCACGCAGCCATGCTGGTCTGATTGGTTCTCCAGCAATTCTTTCTCTTCCGAGATTATCGGTACGTTCTGCATTATTCGCTAGATCCTCAGCATCTGGTATGTTGTGATTCTGATTTTCAGCATCAAGAATTTCTTCAGCAACTGGGACTTCTGCTATAGGAACATCATAGTCTGGACCTTCTTCTTCAGCGGGATTTTCAGCATCTGGTGTCTCAGCATCTGGTATCTCAACATCTGGTATCTCAGCAGCTGGTATCTCAGCAGTTCCTCTGCCAAGATCTTCAGTAGCATTGACTCTCTCAGCGACGGGGGGAGGATTATAAGTTTCCTCGTCTGAATCATCTAGCAGATTAAAGATATCCTTTTGGGGATTGGCCTCAGCATGATCATTAGCATCACTGGCCTGGTCTGCTGGACGCGTCTGAACAGGATTACAATCATTCATAGACTTAGTCAGATCAATTCGTAAGTGTTCGAAGGAATTCATGATCGATTGACCATTGACATCATTAGTCTCATGATTATCACCCTTTGTCTCTTTTATAGCTCTGCGCACTAAAGTAGATTCATCAAAAATAACATTGCATGTTATTTCCACAATTCCGGTAGTCTTATTTAACACTCTATAGCCTTTGTGAGTAGGGTGACCGTATCCGAGAAGTACACCCTCATCCGACTTAGGCGAAAAAGTGTTAAGTTTCGACTTTCCGTTGTTATGGATATAACATGTTGCACCAAAATCACGTAGATAATCTAAATTAGGCTTACGACCGTTATATACTTCGTAGGGAGTCTTGTTGAGTCGGCTGTTGATAGAGCTTCTGTTCTGCGTATAGCAGGCAGTCATCACTGCTTCGCCCCAATGTTTTGCAGGTAAGTCGACATCGGCTAGCATAGTTCGCACAGCTTCTTTCAAAGTTTGATTCCTCCTTTCTGCTAGACCGTTCTGCTGTGGGGTCTTAGCAGTGGATCTCTCATGATTTATACCAGCTTCTGCGCAAAAGTCCATGAGGATTCCGTTGCAGAATTCCATTCCATTGTCAGATCGGATCCTCTTTACCGTAACTTCTTTACTATTTTGCTCCTTGAGGATTAACTCGGGTAGAATGATTTTGACCTCATCTTTGGTTTTGAGTAAGCGAACCCATGTGTACCTGGAATAGTCATCAACTACCACAAGAGTATATGTCTTTTTACTTACAGAGGGTGGAGTGACTGGTCCGAATAGATCCATGTGCAATAATTCTAGGATTCTGCTTGAAGTATTCTTCTCTGGGTTGGAATGAAATGAGGCTTTGGTCTGCTTCCCTTGTTGGCATGCTTTGCATATGCCTTCCTTACGAAATGTGATGTCTTGAGGTAAACCTGTGACAAGCTCATTTCTGGCAATATGATTAATGGTTTTGAAATTCAAATGATTTAACCTCTTATGCCATAACCAAGTGGTTTCTTCTCTGTTTAGTGCCAAAAAGCATGAATGTTGTTGACCACTTTGCCAATCGACCACATAAAGGCCAACTTTTCGAATTCCTCGAAGCTTTACTTCTCCTGTTACATTGTCAACTATAGAGCATCCCGAATGAATGAAAGATACTGTGTACCCGTTTTCACATAGTTGGCTTATGTATACTTCTGTATCCTCATTTAGGTTTAAGATTCCATCGAGTCATAAAGATCTAGATTCTTTTAATGTCAGATAAAAGAATCGATCTCGACTTAGGTCCTCATCAATGTGTGCCCCACACCAGCATACCAAGACATCCAAGATAAGATGCTTATCCGCATATGCTGCAGCCTACTCCGACAGTTTATCCTGGAACTGTCTCAGCTGTGATGACTATTTATATCTCGCTAGATCAAACGATCCATACGATCTTCCGTGATCTCCTACACACCGTATGATCTCCCTATCGACGAGATAAGAGGATAATTGTGTTTGCGACACATGTTTGTTAATTCAGACAGGAGATGAACATACAACAATTATGATTACCAGTATATTAACCAATAAACCTTGTACATAATATACCAATCATAATACTTTCAGTATATAAATCCATCGAGGATCACTTCCCTCTACCCTTCATTGATCAGATGTTCGATAGACTGGCAGGTTATCCTTATTACTATTTTCTTGATGGATACTCTGGTTATAACCAAATTGCAGTGGCTCCGGAGGATCAGCATAAGACGGCTTTCACTTGCCTATATGGAGTCTTTGCCTACCGGAGGATGCCCTTTGGTTTGTGCAATGCACCTGCTACTTTTCAGAGGTGTATGATGTCTATTTTTCATGATCTTATTGAGCACATTATGGAGGTTTTTATGGATAACTTTTCTGTCTTTGGTAGCTCCTTTGATGTTTGCTTGCAGAATTTAGCTACGGTGATGGAAAGGTGCACTGAGACAAACCTGTGCTTGAATTGGGAGAAGTGTAACTTCATGGTGAAAGAGGGAGTCGTACTAGGACACCAGGTGTCCTCTGAAGGTTTGGAAGTGGACAAAGCCAAAATCACGGCAATTGAGAAGATGCCGCCACCACTAAACGTGAAGGGAGTTTGGAGTTTCCTAGGCCATGTCGGGTTCTACCGCAGATTTATACAGGATTTCTCTAAGATCTCTAGACCTCTTTGTAATCTGCTTGAGAAAGATATCTCTTTTGTTTTTGATGCAGATTCTCTGAAGGCTTTCGAGCAGTTGAAGAAGGCATTGGTGACTGCTCCAGTCCTCACTTCTCCGGATTGGGATGAGCCCTTTGTGCTCATGTGTGATGCTAGCGACTTTGCAGTTGGAGCGGTTCTAAGGCAGCTGAAAGGGAAGCTCTTCCATGACATCCATTATGCCAGCAAGACCATGAACCCTGCCCAATGCAATTACACCACCACGGAGAAGGAGATGCTTGCTGTTGTTTATGCTTTTGATAAATTTCGGCCCTATTTGATAGGGTCAAAAATTGTTGTTTATACTGATCATGCTGCCATTAAATTTTTGTTTGCTAAGAAGGATGTCAAGCCCATATTGATCCGATGGATATTGTTACTTCAAGAGTTCGATGTGGAGATCAAGGACAGGAAGGGCTGTGAGAATATGATTGCCGACCATCTCTCAAGGTTGGAGTATCTGGTTGAGGGGGATGATCAGAAGATGAGGATCCAAGAGACTTTCCCTGATGAACAGGTCTTTGTATGCAAGGATAGGGACCTTAGGGAGTACTACTTCAACAAGACCCCTTGGTATGTTGACTATGCCAATTACTTGGTGAGTGGAGTTCCCCCTCCGGAGTCTACCCCACAGGAAAGGAAGAGATTTCTGAAGGAGGTCCGATTATACTATTGGGAGGATCCGTACCTGTGGCGCCATGTGCCGATACCATTATCCGCTGGTGTGTCCCTCAGCCTGAGTTCTTCAAGATCATCAAGGCGTGTCACTCCTCTCCTAACGGTGGCCACTTTGCTGCCAACAGGACTGCCTTCAAGGTCCTTTCTAGTGGTTTCTACTGGCCGACCATCTATGGCGATTGCAAGGCCTTTGTTTCTAACTGTGATAGGTGTCAGAGGATGGGCAACATTTCAAAGAAAGATGAGATGCCCACTACACCAGTGATTGAGGTCGAGATCTTCGACGTGTGGGGGATAGACTTCATGGGACCCTTCCCACCTTCAGGAGGTTACACTTACATTCTTTTGGCTGTTGATTATGTTTATAGATGGGTGGAGGCCATTCCGACAACCACCAATGACTCCAAAGTTGTGGTGAACTTCCTCCAGAAGTATGTGGCATCTCGATATGGCACTCTGAGAGCCTTAGTGAGTGATGGTGGTTCCCATTTCTGTAACCGTACTATTACTGTCTTCTCGCTCGATATGGTGTCAAGCACAGGGTTACTACTCCATACCATCCTCAAGAGAATGGCCTCACTGAGTTGTCCAATAGGGAGATCAAAGGGATCCTTGAGAAGACTGCAAGATGAAGAAGGATTGGGCATTCAAGCTCGATGACGCACTGTAGGCTTACCGTAATGCTTTCAAGACGCTGATTGGTATGTCTCCATTCCAGTTGGTCTTTGGTAAGTCCTGTCATCTTCCTGTGGAGCTTGAGCACAAGGCATGGAGGACTATGAAGGAATTGAATCTGAATTGGAAGGCTGCTGCTGAGAGCCGAGCTGCTTACTTGAATGAGATGGATGAATTCCGTGAGGAGGCTTATGAGAATTCCATGATTTACAAACTCCGAGCAAAGAGATTCCATGACCAAGGCCTGAAGAGGCGACAATACTACAAAGGGGATCTGGTTCTAGTCTTTAATTCTCGCCTCCGCTTCATGCCAGGAAAGCTGCAGTCCAAGTGGAATGGACCATATACTGTGGTCAACATTGCCAGCAATGGAGTTGTGGAGTTAGCTGACCAAGATGGCACAATCTTCAGAGTCAATGGACATCGCGTCAAGCACTACTACAGCCCGCTGCAAATTGGAGCTGTGGAGGTGCATTATCTGAACCGACCATGATCTGAGGTATCGTCGAGCTAACGACGTTAAATGAAGCACTTGTTGGGAGGTAACCCATTATTTTATTGCTTTATTTCAGTTTTAGAGTCAGTTTTTCGAGTCTTAGGTGTTTTAGGATTTGTTCCATGCCTTAGAAAAATTTCAAGCTTTTAATTTCAAATTTCGAAATTCGGGCCTCTGTCTCGATCGACGTGAATTATGTCGATTGACAGGAGTGTCGCCCTCAATTTCTGTCAAGTTGTTCAGTGTGTCGATCGACACCGACTTGTTGATCGACACGTGTGTGTCGGTCGAACCGGCCGGGTCGATCTGGTTTTAGGTTTTAATTTAAAATTTGTATTTATTTATTTAATTAATTAAATAAATAAATAATAAAAAATAAATTCTGACAAATAGCGCATTTGTCGATCGAAACAGACGCGCGAAGTCTGCTGTTTTAAAACCACCCGACAACATTTTTCCCTCATTTTGTTCTCTCGCTCGACACACACACGCACGCCAGCCACCGAAACCCCCCCCCTCTCGTGAGATTTTCTCCCATTCCAATCCATTCCACTCGAGGTAAACTCTCGTCCCTACTCTCCTTTCGATTATTGTCTATTTCCATGATTTTGTGCGAAAATTGAAATTTTGAGCCCTAATTTTTCCCTTTTATGCTTTGGTTTGAATTGTTGTTATTACTTCGATTTGTTGCATATATCGGGTTACATTGGTTCATTCTAGGTTGTAGGAGAGTCGATATGAGTTCCTTGTTACTTCATTGTTGATATTTGTGGATTTTTTAGGATTTGAGGATTCAAAATGCACCCCCTTTACTGTTGCTCACTTTCTACCTTTCCAAATTGTAAATTATGCTTGATTTGCTTATTGGTTTATGTTTTGCACTTGGTTTTGGTGTTAATTACATGATTGGGTGGTCAATTTGTAATGGGTATCCCCAATTGAGATTGAATTTGGGATTTTGATTCATACACACCCCCCTTTACTGTTGCTTGGTTTGTGCTTCTCCCATGTGTACATTTTGGTTCTTATGACTTATGATTGTTGTTGTGCACTTGGATTGGGTATGAATTGCATGATTGGGTGGTTATTTTTCTATGAGTATACCTCTTTGTGGTTGATTTCTGTGGATTTGCTTGCATTAGGCAAGTTTGGGGGAGTTGGTTGTGTTCCTACTGTCTTTGTACTTATTCGGTGCTTTCTTGGTTCTGTAGATTTGAAGATGTCATCTTCTGATGAGGAGTACATCCCGGAGGAGGATGAGGAGATGTAGATGAAGCCGAAGGTGATGAATTGGTGGACACACACTATGAGGACGGTGAGGAACAGGAGCATGTCTTAGTCCCGGAGGAGCTACTCGGTTGGGAACCTGAGTTTGCCTTTCCCGACCACCAGCGACGCTTTTGCCACATGCAAGGCTTCCGCTTGAAGGCAACTAGGTACCATGATCTGGATGATTTGAGAAACTAGGGTCTAGGGGATGATGTCCAGCGGTTGTTCTCCCGGTGTGGTTGGGGTCATTTTATCCAACAGATGTGGCCCACTATTCCCCCCTTGGTTCTGGAGTTCTTTGCCACACTCCATATCATTGAGCCAAGCCACCGCCAAGGCCCCGTCGAGCCTAACGGGATTCAGTTTCAGCTGCGGGGGCAGCCATACCGGCTTAGCCAATCAACAAAGGACGAGATTTTTGGTTGTGCCCCGGGGGGACTCTACCACCAGCCGCCCGAGTTCTGCATTGAGCTATTTTAGCCTGCTAATTCTGTTGAGGCTAACCCGGCCAACTTCAACAACGGAAACATGAAAGTGAGCACCATCGACAATCCTTTGCTACGATATATTCAGAAGGTGTTTGGGGCCTCTATTTTTGGCAGAAATGAGCACGGGAAAGCCTGCGGGAGCAAAATCTTCTGTATATGGGATATGCTGAACGGTGTCCATCTCAGTTTGTATGCTTTCATCATGGAGAATTGGAAGAGACAGTTGGTGGCTACCCTGGGCGATTTGTGGAGTGGAGGATTTGTTACTCCCATCGCCCGACATGTGGGGATTCCTGTTGATGATTTCACACCACTTGGTGGTGATCGGACCCTGGTGATTGGCCAGCTGGGGTAGTTCCGCTTTATTTTAGACTTCCAGGGTGACCTTTTCCTCTGCTTTTTGAACGATGATTGGTTCCTCCTTCCGGCCCCCGAGTTGACACATGTCACGGACTTTGAGTTCCACGACAACTGGTTTATGGCTACGCTAGTGCATATGGACTGGACCAGAGGTCCCTGCGGTGGTCGACCCACCTCCCGACTGCTTTATCGTGAGGGCACAATGCCAGATCAGCGGGTTCGCACCCGCGAAGAGGAGGCTGAGCGACTGGCCAAGGAGCAGCGATGGGCTGTGCGCAGCAGAGAGATGAGAAGCCCCGATTTGATCCCCACCATTTCAGTCCATTCCACCTTTTCTTGCAGGGGGAGGGGATGGTGCCTCTACGTCCTATGGTGGTGCCCATACTCCCAGCACAATCCTCGACTGGGGACAGTTCCTTCAGTTTATGCAGGATCAGACGGCAGCCACAGCCAGCTTCCGTACCGAGCTCCGAGCAGTTCATAATCATCAGTTGGTACAGGACACTATACTGGCCGACATCCGGACTCAGCAGGCTGCCCACACCGCCGCCGTGGCGGATCTGATCCGCAGGATGGAGGAGCACTTCTTATCATTTAAGCCAGCCCTGCGCTATGGCCAACGAAACAGGAGGGACGAGCGCGATCAGAGTCCGCCGAGGGAGTGAGGTCTTGATTCCCTTCCTACAAGCTGACTTTCAAACTTATTCTTTCCTTCGTATTGAATAAGTTTGGGGAGAGCATGACTTATGGGAATGGAATCCGTTATCATTTACTTGCTTTATTTCCGTGTATTTCAGTATTTCTCTGTACTTTATTTCCTTTCAGTTGTATTTGCTTCAATTTAGTCATTTTTTATGTATTTGTTGCTTTCCAATGTATTTGTTCTAAGTTCATAAATCCATTAAGTGTAACTTGAGATTATGTACTTTTCCTTCCCTAGATATGAACTTGTTTGGTTGATGATTGGTCTACACTGAGATTGAGATAATTAGGATTGCATTATGAGTAGCCAATGATAGGAGAATACCGCATGATGAGTTGCTCTCTGATTCTTGATTTTGCTTGATTTATCTGATTTGGATTGGATACTAAAACTGTTATGGAAGAACAAAAGAACCAAGTGAGACTTGTGCCTTAATTTTTCTGTCATGTGTGATCGAGTTTGCAGTAGGATTCTAGAATTTGACTTATATCTCTCTCGAGGTTGTATTGATGTGAGACTTGGTGAAAATGATCTTAGGCATCTCTTTTCTTAGCCTTATCCCAAACACTAACCCTACAAATGACCACTTGTAGCCACCTTGAGCCTGAAAAGTCTTTCTTTTGATGTAAGTAGTGTTCTGGTGAGTCAATTGGGTGGATTGAATTAGAAAATGAGAAGGGTAGTGTGATTATGAGCTGTGGTTTGTTGAAAATGTGAATGCTCATGGATTTGAGCTGACTTGAGAAAAATTATATGAAAAAAAAAGAGAGAAGAAAAGTTACCCTCTTGTGTGCAGTTGGGTTTTGTTTGTGCTGTGGTTTAAATTGTTAGGATAAGTTCACAAGGTGAACATTTGTTGAAAATGTGTGTATAAGTAGAAAAGAGGAAGTTGAGGAAGAAAGGTGATGTGGATTGATAGTTGGGAAGTTGTGGAAATCATAAGTGTGTCAGTCACTCAACCAAAAACAACCTACCTTCTAGAAAAGCCCCATTACAATCAAATTAAAGACCTTTTTTATTCACTGAGTTATCTTACTTTCTAAGCAGTGGAGAGATGAGAAATTTGCCAAACTTATGGTTAAGAAAACTATATTACTTTGAATTGAGTGAAACACATGTCCTAAACACTTGAGTGATGAGTGATTGATGAAATTCCTCCTATCTGTGAGGTTCTTCCCGAAACTATTGATAATTTGGATTGGATTTTGATTTCATTATCTTTTGGATGAGAGTGTACTTAGATTGTGATGAATCTTGTGAGACATTGATCTCTGTTTGCATGAATTTAAGCTTCTTTTGGTGTTTTGATCGAGGACGATCAATAGTTCAAGTTTGGGGGAGTTCATAAGTGCGCTATTTCGTTCACTTATCAATGGATTTTTAGGTTGTTTTGATAATTTTACAGTACGTTTACTTTAAATTCTGAGCATTGCATTACTTTTATATATAAGTTGTTTGTTAGAGCATCCCCAGCCCGTCTGCAAACGCAGACGCAATTCCCATTTTCATGCTTTTTCTTCTCCAACCCAACAGCAGATTTCAACGCAAATTGAGTTTTGGTGTTTCTCTCACCTCCTTTTGACGCATAAATGATTCTGTACTGTAGTGTACTGCAATTTTTTTCTTTTTTTACAAAATGGTCCCTCAATTTTCTATTTTCAATTGTTTTGACTTTTTCATATATTTCCTTATACTTTTATATTTTGTTTACATTGTTATATTATTACTTATCTTTTTAATTTAGCTTAATTATTTAATTTTTTTATTTAATTAAATGTTAAAATCATATTTATGCAATTAATAATATAGAATATAGATAGAAAAGAATTAACAACATTTAAGGATACAAAAGAGGAAATAGATATCAACTACCATACAACAATTAAAGGTACAAGAAAAGTCATTACAAGGCAAATTAAGAAAATACATAAAACTTTAAACTAAAGCTAATGATATCGAAATTGATTAATAATCTGGTAGTTCGGAACCAGATCCTCCAAGATTGTTAAAATAACCCCCAAATGCACCACCAGCAAATGATTGAGATTGATCTTGTTGTTGCGCTCTTTTTTGTGAAATACGTGCTTTTTCAGCTTCGAGTGAAGCACGAAGTTGTGGATCTTGTATGGAACTCAAATCGCGATATAAAATTTTATTTTCTTCCTTTGTTTCTAAATGTTGTTCAAATTTTGAGCTTGATCTCTGCAACTCTTCAATTAATCTGTTGTTCTGATCTTGCACCATATTAAATATGGCTGAATTGTATTCATTTTTTTTCTTTTTAAACTTAGATTTTTTCACTCCAAGCGGTCGTTCCGATGGGGAACTACCGCTATTATAGTCATCACTTAAATTAATTGGAGAACACGTTAAACCTGGGGAAGCCTGATTTTCGTAATTCGGATTTTCTGACTCAGAAGAGGAAAATGCACCAAAAGGTTTTTTCGACTTCTCACTACCATCTTTATTAAGTGTGTTTTGTAATTTTATTATTGAATTGTTAACTTATTTAATTTTTATTATTAAAATAAATATTAAATTTATAATTATATTAATAATATTTTATATTCATTAATGATTAATCATATTATAATAACTTATTTCATTGAATTTAATAAAGGGATCAAATTGTAAATTTGATAAATATATTGGTAGTATTTGAAAAGTTTAAAAAGTTGAAAAAAGAAAGAATATGCTGAGAATATTCTTTTGGGTTTGAGTTTGGTGTTTTGGGATGGAGATAAATTACTGTTTGATTTGATATTTACTGCATTTTGGGTTTGAGTTTGGTGTTTTGGGTTGGAGATGGCCTTATGCTGAAAAATGCAGGTTTTTGGAGTGAAAATCACTAAGAATGAAAAATGGAGATTTCTGTCGTGCGCTATGTCTCGATCGACAAGAATCCTATCGATTGAAACATAGGGACAAGTTTGCTGCGGAAGTTTGTGTTGAAGATCAAGCCGATCGACGAAGAGACGGTCCTGTCGATTGACAGAAACTATGTCGATCGACATGGAACCCCGAGTGGAGAATCAACAAGGCATGCATATTTTTTGAAGTTGATGTATTTCGATCGACAGGAATTGCGTCGATCGACATACGGGTCATTCTAGCGGAGTATAATGCTTTTAAGTTATTTCCATGTTGGGACAATTATACTAGTATATATAGTCTTGTTTATGCGAGATTTAATTATTATGCCACTTTTTAGACCTAAACCTAGAGTTTTTCTTGTTCTTGAATTGCCTTTGATCTGTGGTGAAGATTGTGATCGAACCTTTTGAAGATTGGAAGCAATATCAAGACTTGTTCTCTCTATGAAGGATTGTTACATGTTTTATCTTTCCATATTTTTGTTTAACATGAATATGTGTAGGTAATCCTTTGTTCAGATTCTAGGGTTTACGTGATTGTCTTGGATGCATGTTTAGGTAATTAATCGATCAATATTTTAAATTGGTTTATCAATTCTTGTGCCTTTTCTTAATCTGATTAAATTGGCCATTTGATTAGGTTTTCATAATTAATTAATTTGAGATTGAAAAGTGAAAGTTGATTAATGGATTTAAGAATTGATAATATGGATTTTTAATTATGTCTGAGAAGAAGAATTTAATCCATAGGAATAAATCTGATGTTCTTGGGAGTTGTTAATTTTTCTAGAGACTGAAAGGATATAGGAAATTGACAAACTACTTTATAAATTGCCTAACCCTGGAATTTGTAATATTATTCTGATGTTCCACCATCATCAATAGTTCAAATGATCGATTGATTTTCCATGCATGCTATCCTTACGTGAACTTGCCCTGGAATCTGATCTTTTCTCTAGTGTCTTAATACTCAGTTTTAAATCTCTGCTTTAATTTAATTTTCTTGCAAAATCAGTTTTAAATTTCAAAACCCATCTAAATTTCCATTTACTTAGACAACAAACCGAAAATAAATGTTTCAGTATATGAGATGTTCGCTTTTACAATCTCCGTGTGATCGATAATTTAAACTTGTCACTACTCTATAAGTATCATTAAAAAAATAGTGATCACCTTCTCCTTCTCCGGTGGGTGGATGGTTCAGTTCTTCGCAGAACGTAAGCTGGTCGGTAGTTGCCCGTGATAACCGTTTTTCCCTTAGAAAGGAAGGTTATTGTGTTCTCACTTAAAAAATAAGAACACCAAGAGAGTAGATTAAGTCGAAGGACTTAATCCTCGTGCACACTAGGTCACACGGTGAATCTCAGAAGATCCCTTAAGCAATAATGCCTCGTGTTCAATAAATAAACCACAAAAATAATGTCGTTTGGTAGAAAGCTTAGAGTTTTTAATTCGGTAGAGTAACGGCAAGCTTTTTAATGTGTTCTACTTCTTCTTTTTTTTTTGTCTCTGAACCTTCTACAATTTATAGTTGGAAATGTGAAAATAGTCGGTAGAGACATTTCGAAGGATGTCCAATCAGAGTCCATCATTCTCTGTAAAGTAGACCTGCTCCTCTGCCTTTTCTGAACCACTGCGATGCTTTTTGCAGGTTAGTTTGTACTTGATGTGTCAGATGCCGAACAACATTGTACGCCAGTCAGAACTGAGTGTTTCTTCGTCTCTCATCATTGGCTTCTTTAATGTTCTTTTTTGACTGTTCGGCATCTTGTTGTTCACGTATTCCTTTGACATGAAACTATCTTGTCCTGAAACTGTGAGCGCCTCTCAACAGTTTCTTTATGAAAACTGTGTCCACGGTTTTCTTTGATATGCAATCCTTGACAGTTGAAAATACTGTCTGCACTGTTTTCTGCGTCCGTTACTCTGCTCAGTTTTTTCTCGTCCTTTGTCCTTTGAGAGTTTTCTCGTCTGGACGGCTCCTTTTTGACAGTTCTCTTCTCCTATACTATATTACAACTCGATCATCCTATACAAGGATTACATAAGGTAATAACTCTAAGGCCTAGACTTTGGTACACGGTTTTGACACATCAAAACATCAATTTTAAGGTGGGATTTCTACATTAACACCTAACAATTGCAAATACATTGATAAATAAATTTATAACCAAAGTCGAACCCAAGGGAGTTGGACAGCAAAATTATCATCTGTACTGATTCTAGTTTCAGAATTCATTGTTTGAGAAAATGGAAATCAGGGTTTTGGTTTTGAAATTTAAAGATTGCAAAACAGAATTTAAAAGGTTTTAAAATAGAATTAAAAGATACAAATTACAGGGCAAACAATCAATCCATCTACATGCACAATTAATCAACTCAGTAATGGTGGGAAATTAGATAAATAGCTATAATTCATGTGTCGAACAATTACAACTTAGACTACTAATATGTGACTATGTCCTCTCAGTTTTAAGAACACAATATTAATCAATCCCAATAAAACATCATATTTTAATCCCTACAATTAATTCTTCTTTTTGAGACAGAAAACAATTGTATTAAATTCATTTTCCTATTATCAATTTTCAACTTTCAGTCTTTCAATTGATAACTATTAACATAGATTTAATTTCTTCTCTCGATCCTTCGTTAAATCCAGATTCAATAATTAAATCAAGAAATTAAATCGTGCAGTTTGAGTTGAATTAATTAAACATTCATCAAGATTGATTGCTCAAAACCCTAGAACCTGATTGGATTTCTAGCCAAAAATCATGGATAGAATTAAAGATAACATATTATGAAAAAGCATAAAATAACTTACAATAGAAATAAAGATTGTTCGAGTCTCCGACTCTTCAAAACTCTAAAAACTCCAATATTGAATAATTTATCCTTAAAAATCAAGTAACACAAGGTATTTACAAGGGTGGATGTGTATCTCAAAATATAAAAATCTCCATGTTTGAGATGAAATTGCCTTTTTGACCTCTGTATCGCTCGACATGCCTTGCGTCTTTTGACATCTGCATTTTCATCAACATGCCCTATGTCAATCGATATGGTTGTGTCTGTCAATATGCCACATGTTGGTTAAAATGGCTATTTCTGTCAATGTGCCCCATGTTTGTCGACACAGAGAGCCATCTTGCAGATTTTAATTCAATTGAACCTTTTTCTCCAAATTCGATCTATTTTACTAGAAAATCATCCACCACAAGCATAATACCCTCGATAATCTACTTATGACTGAAATAAACTATAAAATTAACATAAAATATATAAAATAAAAGAGAAAAACATGAACAAGTGAGTACATTTACGAGCTAATCAATCCTCCCAGACTTAAACATTTGATTGTCCTCAATCAATAGAAAAGAAAGAATCAAAATCTCATGCAGTTAAAAGTGCAATGCCTCACAAGTTTCATCACATTCAAGGATAAAAAATTCACTTTACAGAAACAATTTGAAAGAGACAGAAAATTCATCAACTGTGGAAGACTCACGGAAAGTGTATCAGTCATCACACAAGTGTTTAAGATTTAATGAAAGCACTAAAAAACATGTATGAAGAAATTTCTACCATAGGCTAGCAAATTTTCTAGTATCTCCACCGCTTAAATGTGGACACATGTCTAGAATAAAAAATAACTTTCTTTTTGGTTGTAATGTAGGCTTTTTCTGAATAAGTGAGGAAATTTTGCCAAGTGATTAAAATTAATCGAGTTCATGACTCTCAATCAGACTAAAATCACCATCTACTCTTATTTACCCCATTCTCCTAAATTTTCCAATCCACTATAAAAGTTGAATATGTGGTTGCTGCAAGTTGTTGTGCTCAAGTGCTATGGATCAAAAAGCATTTGATGGGTTACGATGCCAATTATGGTCGTGTCCCTATCTATTGCGACAACAACAGTGCAATGTGTATCACAAAGAACATTGTCATCCGACATCATTTTATCAGAGACCACGTAGAGAAAAATTATATCTCGGTGGAATATATCCGAACAGAAGATCAGCTTGTAGATATCTTCACCAAGACACTCCTAGAAGAAAGATTCAGGGAGTTGTACATCAAACTCTGTTTGTTAGAGTTTGAGGAGATTATCTCTGAAGAGGAATGAGTCCAAGTTCTCATTCTTGGTTTTCTCACGAAGCAGCAAAATAAAACTAAGTCCAAGCTCTCAGTGTTTGGTCTTCTGAAGGAGATTTCAAACTGGCACCTTCCACAAGTTTTTAAAGGCTGTCGTTTTGAATGGTTGATTTTGAAGAGCAACTAGTTTGCCTTGCCATGTCAGCAACCAGTTTGAAGAGAGACCAGTTTGCCTAGTCAGCAAACTTAACAAGCGTGGGAGATTTGAAGCGTTATGACTACTACAACACACATTAATTAATGTTGTTTTACAATAACGCAAGAGATGCAGGAATAAGGGGCAGACACGTGGCAAAGGCACTATAGTCGTCATCACGGATGCTAAATGGAGATTAATTCGCAACTAATTCTCCTAAAGATTTGGGACATTCCACAATCCCATGAGATCTAACATTCCAATGGTTTTTATCTCCTTTTCATCGGAGTTATATCGGGAGTTTTTTTAGCAAAGAGATCGTGCAGTTGCTCATTTTGGAAGAGAGAATCGTCATTCTCATCAGAATCCTTTCAGAGATGATTCTCCTACTCTTTGGCGATTTTGTCCTACTTGGTGAGAGATACCAGCTTGGTGTAGTTGATGTTCTCATCTATATCTTTGGCCTTGATGATGCCGGTAAAGGAGACTTCATGTTTTTGGGTATTGGTTCCAGTTGGCCATTGGTTCTGGTTGGGGGAGTTGTCAACTTTGCTCTGGATGAGCCTGTTGTTAAAGAGCCAGATGACTTGCAGACCACCACCACCACCAATACATCAACTCCTTCTGAGCATTACTCTCGTGTGGAGAACCTTGTTGTTGGTGTGCTCAATTCATCAACACCCAGATCATCAGTGTCAAGTAAGAGTTCACAGGCAAACTTGAGGAGACCCGTACGACTATTGCAGTAGCCAATGCCGAAGTCTCCCAACTCTCCACTACCATGGCTACCCTGTTTGGTGTAGTCAAAGAGGGGAAAGACCTACACAAAAAAAGAAGAGATTGAGCGCAGAGAGATAGAAGAGAGAAGACAAGTTGAGATACATAGCCTACTAGAGATTGCAAAGAGACTTGAAGACATCCAGAAGAAGTAAGGTTGTATGTATCTAGTTTCCGTACTTTGTCAGTTGTTCTCTATACTTTTTAATTTTTTCCATATGAATGAAAACTGGGTTGATGACAATAACTCTTTGTCTCAAAATTATTCGCCTCACCTTAACCAAATTTACACATTCCAGTGTAATTAGTTTGTTCTCGCCCTGAAATTTTAATAAATAAATATCTTTCCTGTTGAGGGGGGAGATTCATAGGGTAGACTGTGTAGTTAAGGATTTCAATTTCTGAGTAATAGAACTTGCTAGAACATCTTTTGTAAACTCGAAAAACTGATCCTTTTGTCAGCTTAGTGGTGGTTTTGATAACATCAAAAGGAGGGAAATTGTTAGAAATTTAAATTCAAATTCCTTAATGTTTTTGTGTTTTGATGTGTCAAAGAATGTATAGAAACCACAAATTTAGAGTGTATCTAGATTAGATCTAGCTTGTCCAAACTTGTAATGTCCTGTATAGGATGTCTATCGAGTTGTATTGGAATTGATCAAGACAAACTAGTTCAAGAGCTATCCACCAGTTTGGGATGCGCAAGGAGTTAGAAGAAACTGGTAATCAGTCTACCAGTTTAGGATTCTTGATCGCTAAAATTATTGACTAGCGACTTAGCAGAGCTAATAATATAGCAGCAAATGAAATTATCGAATCCCAGGGGAAAGAAATAATGAAAAACCTTAAGTACTAAAACATTGTTTCTTGAAATACTAGTTAGGGGAAAATCAAATTTTGGTTGTGGTGGTTTACGAAGATTAAACTAGCTTGCAATTTAAAATTTAAACAGAAAAGAAAATAACTTGACGAATTCAGATATAAGAAGCACAAATTCCAGAGATATCTACCTATCAAGTATTACATGTATGAATAAATTGATCAATTCCAAATTTAATTCCTATTCGTAGTGAAACATCATAAAAGTATTATGAATTTGTTTGTTGGACAATTCACAAAGTTAATTAATTAATTATCTTTCTCCTTTCGGTCTTAAGACTAATTAATTAACTCCCAAAATCCTACAGATCTATTCCTATAATATATTTCCTTCTTCTCAGACAAGAAATCAGTTTATATTGTGAAAACTCTTTCCATTGAAAACTATCACTGTTAAGTCTCTAATTCTCAACTAATTAATCCTAAGATGTGGCCAGCAACTCAAGATTACAAATAAGCACAAAAATCACAAACTACGATGGGAAAGGAAAATTAATTCAATTAATCAAACATGTAAACTCGATAGTTCGAAACCCTAGAATCTGAAAAGAAGTTTAGTTACACATATTCATGATAAAAATCATCAAAGATAAAGAAAACATGAATTGCATAAAAACTGGGTGCAGAAGTCTTCCCACAAAAATCTGTCTTTAAATTAGGATCAAATCTTGATTTCTCGAATCCTCGTCAATCGATGCTCTTGAATGGGCCGCGTCGATCGATGCGGGTTGTGTGTCGATCGATGTAGACTTGGCTTCCACTGGTCTGCGTCGATCCTTGCATCGATCGCCTCCTCAAGCAAGTTGTGTCGATCGACACGGGTCTGTGTCGATCAACGCAGGTCTGGAATCCGAGCATCTTTGATTTCTTCACTATTTCCGATTCAAAAATCTGCATAATTCATCAACCACGACATTACAAGCACCAAAACCACTTCATGCACAAGAATACACATAAAACTATTCTAACATCAACCAAATAGTCAAAGAACTAATGGATAAGTTGGTAAAAATATTAACTTATCAACTCCCCCAAACTTAAACTATTGATCGTCCTCGATCAATTCACAGATAAGAAATCAAATCTCATGCAGATACAAGTGTGCAATGCCTCACAAGCTTCTTTACTATCCAAGTATCACACATTCACATAAATCATGCAATCCAAACAAAGTTCGAATTGTTAAATCATTGAGGAGGAACCTCACAGGGCAGTGTTTTCACTCATCGCTCAAAGAGTAACGGTTTCGTGTTTCACTCACTCAAGGCCATAGCTCACCTCACCATAAGTTTGACAAGTTTCTCATCTCTCCATTACTTGTTAGTGTAGCTTTTTAGGGAATCAGATAGGTCTTTATTTTGGTTGTAATGTGGCTTACCTAAAAGGAGGGATACATTTGGCTAAGTGACTCAAAATATAACAATGAAAACTCAAAAACCCAAACATACCATAACCACATAATTCTTCTCTTATGCATTGTCTTGTTCTTCTTTCTTTTCTCGCAAAAATTTTCAGGGCCCCTTAGAACTTATCCTAAACCTTTGTGAACTCATAACCATATCAGCACATATATATTTTTTTTTTCTACTCATGTTCACCTTCTTATTCTACCCACGGAACCCTTATTTTAACACATGGAACTCATCATCATTTTTTTCTTTTAGTTCCCACAACTTGTATCAACATCTCACAAACCACACTTTCCAATAAATCAAACTTTCATTCATCAACCCTACTAGTCAAAGAAAATTCATTCAAGGCTCAAATGAGATACAAGTGGAATTAAAGGTTAGTGTATATGAGATGGGCTACGAAAGAACATGCCTAAAATCATTTTCACCATATTACTACACTTAATGCAACCTCATGAGAGAAACTCGTCAAATTCTAGGAAGTTATTGCTAAAAAGCCTTGTCACTCATCAAACGAAAAAGGAGGCTAAAATTCTCACACGGTGTTTAAATAACCACTGAGTTCTAGCCCAAAGTCTGAGTCTGAATAACCACTGAGTTCTAGCCCATCAGACCTTGGATACCAAATTCCCAGACCTTCGGTGTACTTGAGGTATCGGATAATCCTCTTAGTAGTATCCAAATGCGACTTCTTAGGATTTGCTTGATATCTCGCACAGACTCCTACGACATAGGAAATATCTGGTATGCTAGCTGTTAGATAGAGCAAGGATCCGATAATACCTCTGTAAAGAGTAGGATTCACAGGTTCTCCTCCTTCATCAAGGGAAATCTGGCAGCTCGTGCTTATGGGAATCCTTAAGCTCTTCATCTTCTCGGGACTATACTTAGCAATGAGATCTCTTGTATACATCCTCTGATGTATAAAGATCCCTTCACTCGATTGCTGAACTTGAAGTCCGAGAAAGTATAACATCTTCCCCATCATACTCATCTAGAAATAACTTTGCATTAGCTCTGAAAACTTCTCACACAAGATTGGATTCTTAGAGGCAAAGATAATGTCATTGACATATATCTGCACAAGTAATATGCTTCCTTCATCCTTGATGCGAAAGAGAGTCTGATCAATCTTCCCTTTCTTGAAGCCATTGTTCAGCAGGAATTTGGACAAAGTTCCATACCATGCCCTTGGTGCCTGCTTCAAACCATATAAGGATTTCCTGAGCCTATAAATTTGGTTTCCTTATTCGAAGCCCGGTGGTTGCTCAACATACACCTCTTCTTTGAGCTCACCGTTTAGAAAGGCACTTTTCACGTCCATCTGTAGGACTGAAAACTCCGTATGGGAAGCATATGCGAGAAACAACCTTATTGCTTCCATTCGGGCTACCGGAGCAAATATTTCATCATAATCGATTCCCTCGCATTGTCTACATCCCTTGGCTACTGGACGCGCTTTATTTCGGATGACCGTTCCTGATTCATCCTTCTTGTTCTTGAAAACCCATTCCATTCAAATAATGCTTTGATGCTTGAGTCGGTCTACTAGATCCCAGACATGATTGCGCGTGAATTCTGCTAGCTCCTCCTGCATAGCATTCACCCAATCTGGAGATTGTAGAGCATCTTCAACCTTCGTAGGCTCTTCATGCAATATGTAGCACGCGAGCATCGCATTTCCTTGTCGCGTCCTTATTGGATCATTGACGTCATCAATGACAACATCTAGGGGATGATCACGTAGCCATCTCGGTCTTGGGTTGCTGGTTGATGGGGTTGCATTGCTAGCATCACCTGCTGAATTGTTCTCTGCTAGAACAGTCTCCTCACCAATCACTAGGGGTTCAGCATTCTGAACTTCAGCATTCCAAATCTCAGCATCTGCCTTAGCGATCTCCTCAGCAACGCCCAATCTTCCTTCAGCATCACGTCCTTGACCTGGGATTTCTTCCTCTTCGTCATTGATCGATCCCAGAATCTCCAAATTATCATTAAGATAAATTTGGTTGGGGGCCTCAGCATGATCATTAGCATCATTGGTCGGTTCAGCAGTTTGGTCACCTGCTGAATGCGCCTGAGTTGGATTACAATCATTCATTGACTTAGTCGGATCAATCCTCATATTTTCGGAAGAATTCAAGATAGATTGACCATGGACATCATTAGCCTCATGATTGTTGATCACTGCAAATTTCGCAGATTAATTGCAAACACAGTGGCAAATAAATTTATAAATACCCAAAGGTAGTCGAACCCAGAGGAAATGTACAACGAAAATATCTCATGTACTAACTATAGTTCTCAGATTTTATTGTTTGAGTAAACAGATTTTTGGGTTTTGGTTTTAGAAAATAAAGATGACAAACGGAAATTAAAGGGGTTTTAAAAAGCAAATTAAAGAACACAGATTCTAGGGCAAATAATCAATCAGAATACATGCCAAATCAATCAACTCTACAATGGTGAGAAATCAAATTAATGTATTAAAATTCCTTTGTCGGGCAATTTTAACCTAGGTTACTATCATGTGACTGTATATGCTTGGTCGGCCTCAAGAACACAATAATAATCAACCTGAATAAAAATATAAGATTTAATCCCTACAATTAATTACTCTTCCTTTTGAGACAGAAAACCAATTGTATTCAAATTCCTCTTCCTATTATTAATCTTCTCCTCTCGGTCTTTCGATTAAAAATTATGAATAAAAAACCAATTTCATCTCTCGATCCATCATCAATCCTAAATTCTACCAATTAAATCAGGAATTGAAACCATGCAATTTGAGTTGATCAATCTAACATGCAAACATGATTAATTACACATAGCCCTAGAACCCGCAAGGGTTTCTAGCCACTCATGATGAGTAGAAATCCAAGAAACATATTATTAAATAGCATAATAAAAACTTACAATAAAAATAAAGCTTGAATCCTCTCCAAAGTAATCTTCAAGAGAAAACTAAATGTAAGACATAAACTAAAGGGGAGGAACTAAAACTAAAGAAAAAACTTCAGGGTGTTGCCTTTTGCTGCCAAAAACTCCTCAAAACTCGAGCAAAACAAGTATTTATAGAGTTAGAGGTGTATAAATTGGGATCTAGGGCCAAAAATATGATTTAGCCATAAAAATCTCAAAATTCCCTTTTCTAGGCCCGTTTTGGTCAACGTAGGGCTCATCTCAGTCGACACGGAATTCCTTGCGTCGGTCGACGTGGTCTTCATTTCGGTCGAGACAGAGACGTTTTCCCTATTGCGATTCTTCTGCGCAGTCTCACGGTTTTGATCATAACTTTCGCTCCCAAACTCCGATTGACCCAATTCCAGTTGCGTTGGAAAGCTAACTCAAAGATCTTTCCATGCATGTGATCCATTAGCTCGGATTCCATCTGTGGAAGAAGTCATGACTGTTCCATTTAACATCTGCTGCTTTCGGTATGGGTTTCCATTGGATTTGACCTAAAACCTGCGAAAATGCACCATGGCAAGCATCATACCCCATAAACTTGACTCATGCTCGATTATTAACTAAAACTCAAGTAAAAGCAAGAAAATAATGTGATAAGTGAGGCAAAATACGAGCTTATCAATTATCATCCTTTTTCGCTCTTAAAATCCTTCGCACTAAAGTAGACTCATCAAAAATAACATTGCATGTTATTTCCACAACTTAGGTCGTCTTGTTTAACACTTTATAGCCTTTGTGAGAAGGATGTCCATATCCAAGGAACACACCTTCATCAGACTTAGGCGAAAAAGTGTTAAGCTTCGACTTCCTATTGTTATGAATATAACTTGTCGAACCGAAAGCACGAAGATGAGTCAGAGAAGGCTTATGACTGTTATACACTTCATAAGGAGTTTTGTTGAATCTTCCATTGATTGCACTCCTATTCTGAGTGTAGCAGGCAGTCATGACTACTTCGCCCCAATACTTTACATTTAGACCGGAATCGGCTAGCATCGACCACACTGCTTCCTTCAAGGTCCTATTCCTCCTCTCTGCTAGACCATTCTGCTGGGGAGTCCTAGCAGTGGATTTATCATGCCCGATTCCAGCTTCGGCGCAAAAATCCATAAGAATGCCATTGCAAAATTCAGTCCCGTTATCTGATCTTATCATTTTAACGGTGACCTCTTTGTTATTCTGCTCCTTGAGGATCAGCTCTGGAAGGATGAGCTTTACTTCATCCTTGGTCCTTAGCAGTCTGACCCACGTATACTTGGAAAAGTCATCAACAACCACAAGAGTATAAACCTTTTTACTTACAGTGGCTGGAGTGACTGGGCTAAATAGATCCGTGTGCAATTGCTCAATGATCCTCACAGAAGTGGCCTTCTCCAGGTTTGTCTTGAAGGATGCCTTCGTCTGCTTCCCTTGCTGGCAAGCTTTGCATACGTCTTCCTTTCTGAAGGTCGCCTCAGGCAATCCTACAACAAGTTGATGCTTGGCTAGGTAGTTAATGGTTTTAAAGTTCAGATGAGTTAACCTCTTGTGCCATAGCCAATTTGTCTCTTCCTTGTTGAATGCTACGAAGCATGAATGTTGTTGGTCGCTTTGCCAATCAATAGTGTATAGGCCACCCTTGCGGATGCCTCTGAGCTTCACTTCACCTGTAGCACTGTCAACAATTTCACATCCAGTATTAATGAAATACACGTGATACCCATTTTTGCGTAGTTGGTTGATGCTTAGTAGGTTGTGTTTGAGGTTGGAGATGAGAGCAACGTTGATGATTCTCATTCCATCCTGCTCAATGCATCCTCGCCCAATCACTCGACCTTTGCTATTATCACCAAACATGACTGTGGGGCCATAAATTCTTTGAAGTTCTGAGAATAATTCTTCTCGCCCCGTCATGTGGCCTGAGCAGCCACTATCTAGGATCCATTTATTTGACATGCCTGATGTCTTAGCTCTTGGATCCTGTTCCTCCTGAGCATCGGCTGCTAGAGCCGACTCAGCATTCTGCTCAGCTTCAGCATCCTAATCATCAACAATATTTGCCATTAAGACCAGCATGGCCTCCTCATCATCCTCTTCTGAAGAGTAATATTCCTCTTCATTGTCAGGAATGTCGGGCACCTCTATCCTGGTCGGCAGTGCTCTGGTGACTGCTTTGACAGCTCTCCTCTCAAACCTTTGCTTGAGGCGCTCCCTTTTCTCTTTGCTCACCTTAGGACACTCGTGCTTTAGATGATCTGGAGAATTGCATTTGAAGCACGTCCTAGGTTTCCTTTCTGCTGGGTGAGAGGATGAAGTGATCTTAGCTTCTTTGGCTTCCTTCTCTGCTTTTTCTTCCAGCATGAGCTTTTGAAGCTTTCTCATATGCTCTTCGAGCTTTGAAGCTTTCTCATATGCTCTTCGAGCTCACTGATCTTGAGATCTACATGTTGTGAGCTTGAGGTTGAGGCAACCTCCTTTGCTGGTGAAGCTGGTGCAGATCCTTCATTATTGTGGAAGGGCTTCCTCGACTTCCATCTTCCAGCATCTTTCTTAGCAAAATATGCTAAGCCCTCCGAGATTACAACGTTTGTTGATGAAGTTTGAGCAGCAGCTGCTTCGTTCTTTTTAGATTGCTGTATTATAAACTCGTGAGCTTTAAGTTGAGTGAATACCTCAGATGTAGACATTTTGCTGAGGTCTTTTTCACTCAGACTCGTCATCTTCACAAACCAATCACTCATTGGAAGGAGTTTGGAAATGATATTGTTGATCATTTCTCCATTGTCATATGTCTTTTCCAAGTTTCGGAGTTCTCCAACGATGGTGTTGAATCTTTCTTCCATCACTTGAATGGATTCACCTGCAAGCATTGAGAAAGACTCATATTTATCAACAGCTACCTGGAGATTATTTCTCTTCATTTGGTCTGTCTCCTGGGAAGATGCGCACACAAAGTCCCACATCTCCTTAGTCGTGTCAAAATCTAGAGCTTTGTCTGCCATCAACGGGGGTAGACAGTCTAGTATAAGCTTCTTTGCTGGATACTCTAGCTGAGCTCTTTTCTTGTCCCCGACCGTCCATTCATCGAAAGTCTTCTTGACCATTGGAGGTGGTCTTGGTTACCCCTCAGCAACTGGACCAACGAAGATGTTAGGCTTCATGATCTTTATGGGCCCCTTAGAGAGAACATCCACCATCTCCGGATGTATACTTTGGAGCTGGATGGTGGCCATCTTCTGCCATGAGTTGAAATTCTCCTTGTTATACTTTGGAAGAGTATGGTTCATCTTGGAAAGTTGTGTGTTCCTGAGCTAAACAACAAAAACAGTGCAAGGAAAATGTAGATCTGGTCAAAAGTGACTCAGAAGCAGTAAGTCTTACGACCTCATGCTCTGATACCACTTGTTGGTCCCTGATCAGAGTCGTTGTTAAAGTAGCGGAAGACTAAGTTAACAGATGTAGCGAAATGATTAAGTATCTTGCACTTAGTCTCTTTCACAAATGTTTAGCTCAAGGTAGGTGTTAGATTGCTTCAGATATACTCTAGCAACTTGAGGTTGCTAAGTTTTAAATAAACACACAGAAACAATAAAAAGTAACAAGAACATAAGGTTTATAGTGGTTCGATCCTTAAAGATCTACGTCCACTCCTCAGTCGAACACTGAGAATTCACTAAAAAGATATGCTCAAGTACAAGGAATCGCCTATCTCCTGTAGCAGGTGGTGAGCTTTCGAGCCAGCCACTACAAGGGCGCACCTTCGTAAAACTTAACCTTGCTACAATGGAAGCTTTATAGTTCCTTCTGAACTCTCCTGGGGGTTTTGGCAACAGCCCGTCGTAGTCAGTCTCTTTTCAGAGATGTGACCGTTGGATGCTTCCTAGAATGGAAATTATCCCAATGATTGTTCCTTGAGTAAAGTCAATGAATCCTCTTGAATGCAGTGTCAGATGTTCAATGGTTGACACTTACTGTTGAGAGCTTATAAGATTCTCCTTGTCTTTAATGTGCTCTCAACCGACTACTTTACTTCGCTTGTCAAAGGTATCTCTCAATAATTGCCTTTGCGAATGTGGTTGAAGTGTTTGTTTTCGTAGTGGAATCTCAAAGTGGTCATAAGGGGGGCTCTCTCTTGTTTAGACTTCTCTTTTATATCTGTAGTTTCAAACTTTGAATCTCCAGACCCGTTAGACACAACGTCTCCTTTGTCCAAAAGAGCTACTTGCTTTTTCATCTTTTCCGGCGTGTACAGTGCCCTTTTACCTACTTCGGGAAGTCTATTCTTCCTTGGTTGTACCTTTTGTAGAACGGTAGTATTAGCAAGTGTTTGCTGAATGTCTCCTTGCTTAGCATTCTCTCGGAGAATGCTGGGAGCATTCTGCTAAGTACTTCGACCTTTTGACTGCTGAACTCTTCTAGCATTCTGCTTTGTATCCAATTGCTGACTCCTCAGCAATTGCGTATTCAGCACTTGGGTCTTGATTCCTTATTGCTATAACGTCTAGCAATCTTCTTAGCAAATAGTGAATTCTAACTCCTTTAGCATTCTGCTATCTCTTTTCTTCCGACTGCTGAGTAGTACTCCTAGCAGTCATTTCTTCTCAGCATATGACTACTAACACCTTAGCTGTCATTCTTCTAGCACTTGTCTGCTATCTCCTTAGCAGTCATCCTGTCTGCTGACGTCTCTAGCAATCTTCTTGTCTGCTGAGAACGTTCCTAGCATCCAGAATTTCCAAAGTCTTCATTGCAATTTCTGAATCCTTCAGCAATCTTCCGCAAGTACTTATAATCTATTACAACTCAAAATATTTCCTAAACAGGACTTTACACAGAGTTGCTTGACTATCTAGATTTCAGCAATGATCGACCAAACTAACTAAGGCTTTGATTCAACAAAACCTTTACAATTTGATCTACAAGGGAGATTTACAATATAAATCAAGGAATATTTTCCTAACAAATCTCAATTATAAATCAACTATTCTCATTTAAGGGAGGATGAGTCATATTTTTCAACACCAACATAATCAAAAATAGTTCCGACTGTCCTATGTTCAAAAGCTCCTAGAACAATTCTCAAGACTCTACTGTTCAAAACTAGTACCACAAATCAAGAATTCAAATACTACAAGTACCAAAAATCAAGAGTTCAGAATGCTAGTTTGAATAAAAAGCCTTGCAGAGAGCAATTGTTCACATTGAAGCAAAAGAACAAGGATAGTGATGGTTCAGAAATACAAAAACATAAATAAACAAAATAAAATAAAAATAGTAAATAAAATAAAAACATTTCCCTTTTCCGATCTTCATCCCCCCAAACTTGTTTTACTCGAAGGAGTGGACAAGTTTGAAAGTTAGATAGGAAAAGAGAAATGGTGCCTCATTCCTCCTCCGGAGGATCCTCCATCTCCACATCGGCGGATGGCCAAACAGGGAGTCTCCGACGCCGGTCCTAGCGCTCTTGAAGGCGGCGAGTGTAGATGGACTCAGGTTGGTCGTCCAAGAGAAGGCGCTGCAGCTGACTGTCGATGGTGTCGAGCCTCGTGGTCACATGCTGGCAAAACTCGGCCTGCTGGGTGCGCTCTGCCGCATGCATGGCTTCCTGCTGCTGCATGAACTGGTAGATCATCGCCAGATCCACCCCGGAAGAGGAAGACTCTCTCGCAAAGTGACTAGACGAGGCTCCACCGATCCAACCTGGGATCTCATCGGCTCTCCCATCGTGCTCCTCCTCCTCGGGAGCTTCTTCCCCCGTGGCATTTGTTGGGGGTGAATCCTGCGGTGGCTCGGAAATCAGACGGCGGCGTTGACGCCTCTCCTCTTGGCCCTCCTCACGGGCGCGATTCTCTGGTCGATGATGCAGTCGGGAGGTGCTAGCTCTCCCACAGGGCCCAACCATAAGCTGCAAGTGGGCGGGGGTGCTCATCAACCAGTTGTCGCGGAAGTGGAAGTCCGTGACATGAGTGAGGTCCGGCTAAGGGAGTGGAAATTTGTCCCCATTGGACATCCGCAATGACCAACCACCCTCACGTGCAGTGAGCATCTGCATCTGCACCAGCCGTGCAGTGCCAAGTCCCTTGCTATCTTGAAGCATCTCAATGTCGGCCAAGTCGATTCCCAAATGCTCCGCAATCGGGGTGATCAATCCCCCGCTCCAAATGTTCCCCTTTGTAGCCTTCACTTGTCGCCTCCAGTGGTCCATGATCAGGGCTGCAAAATTAAAGCTCTCGTCCGTTAGCATGCAATAGAGGGCGTAGAGCTCTCCGACCCTTGCCTTTGCACTCTCATGGCGGCCGTTGATCGACACCCCCATGCACTGCTGAAGATATCAGAACACGGGATTGTCGATGGACGAGGCTTTCATGCCTCCTGTATCAAACTCTCTCTAGTTCTCCTCCACTTCAGCCACGATCTGTTGCCAAAACTGGACTATGTTGAAACTCACGGGAAGAAAACCGTCTCCAGTTTTTTGGACTCCCCAAATGCTATCCAACACATCTCTCGGAAGCTGGTAAGGTCGGTTCAGAAGCTGGAAGCTGATGGCTGTTGGCTCGGACTCTGGTTGAACTTCGTAGACTTGAAGTGAAGCAAAGAACTTCAGAATGAGCGATGGATATGTGGGCCACCGCTTTGTCATCCAATTGCCCCATCCGGCTCTCTCCAGCAGGGCCTCAACATCAGCCCAAATCCCATGCAGGTTCATAGTATCTGGGCATGGATATAGAGTCTGTCTGACTCTAAAGTTCGGACCACAGAATTTTTGGTAAAGCTTCTTTGCTTCCGGGTTGGCGAAAGTTGGTCGGAAAGGCATATTTAACTGCAGGGATAGAAGGAAAAATGTCAACATATATTCAGGTTACTTCACAAAATTTTCCAATCATCAATACAAAAATATCACAATTAACTCCATCTTGCATCTACCCATGTAAAATTGACTCAACCATTACTCAATTCACACCTATTTCTAGCATAATGCATCCCCAAACGAAACAATTTCAACCTAAACCTATGCAAGTAGAAATCATAGCAAAATAGGATAATCCCCAAACACGCTAGAATCAACGTTGATCAATTCCATGACTAAAAACTTTCAAACTTCGAACAAATCGACTAGAACTACAACCCATATCGAACATTCAAGCAAGATTTGCAAAGAAATCGTCAATATAAGCAAAATTTGAAAAAGGGCACCATGACCCAAATTCATCAAAATAATGCATAAATTCTTCAAAAATCACAAAATAATTGAAGGGAAAGAGTCTAGGATACGTACCTCGAGTTGTAGTGGCGAGTTATGGGGAAATTTTTCGATGGGTTAGTGTTTTTGGAGGAGGGAGGCGTGCGGTCATGTGTGTTTGTGTTGAGAAAATGAAAGAAATTGTGTTTAAAAACCCACTTACCGCGCCTCTGAAGTCCAAGCGTCAATCGATGCGGACCTATTTTTCGAAACATATATATATATATATATTATAATAAAACAAATTTTGCATCGATTGACGTGGATGTGGTGTCGATCGACACGGGCCAAAAGGTGGCGTCGATCGACACAGCTTCTGTGTCGATCGATGCAGACCTGAACAGACTGAAAATTAAATCTAAAAACTCGAAAATAACTGCTAAAACTCTAATTCCTATTTACTCGACTGGACTAAACGAAAATACAGAAAGGAAAATAGTAAATCATTGGGTTACCTCCCAACAAATGTTTGGTTTATTGTTGCTAGCTCGACAATACATGTGCTTCATGGGCTATTCAAATAGTACATCTCCACAACACCAATTTGAAGTGGGGTGTAGTACGGTTTAAGTCTCTACCCGTTGACCTTGAAAGTCTTGTCGTCTTGATCGGACAAGTCTAACACACCGTTTGGAAATTGGAAGACTACAGTGTACGGGCCAGCCCACTTTGATTGTAGCTTTCCGAGCATGAAATGAAGGCGGGATTTGAAGAGAAGAGCTTTGTCGTCTGAATTGAAAACATGCGTGCGAATCCCCCTATCATGGAACCTCTTAACACGCGTCTTGTAGATGATGTTGTTCTCGTATGCTTCATCCCTAAAGTCCTCCAACTCGTTTAGCGCCAAAGCACGATCCGCTGCGGCCGTCTTCCAATCCAAATTCAGCTCTTTCACCGCTCTCCAAGCCTTGTGCTCCAACTCCACGGGGAGATGTAGGGGTGGCAAATGGGTCGGGTTCGGGTTGGCGGGTCGGATTGTGACCTAATAATAACAAGCGACACGCCAACCCAAACCCGACCCGTATATTTTTGCGAGTCAGAAATCTCAACCCGAACCCGACCTGTTTATTTTTGGGTCGACCCAAAACTTAACCGAAATGACATGTTAATTATTTTAAAAATTAAAAAAAAATCTGTTAATTAATTTAAAAATTAATAAATTGTGATAATTATTTTAAAAATTAAAAAATTGTGTTAACTATTTAAAAATTTTGGTTTTAGGCTATATTTTATTTATTAAATTTTTATATAATTATAATTCATAAATAATAATAATAATAATTAATATTATTGGTGGGTCAAATGGGTTTGCGGGTCAACCCGAGATTGACCCAAACCCAACCCAAAAATTAAATGGGTTGAACGGGTTGACCCGAAACTGACCCAAAAATTAAAAGGATTGACCCACACATTTTTTTCGTGTTAGGTTCATGTCGGGTTGGAGATTTTCGCCCCTAGGGAGATGACAGGATTTTCCAAAAACCAGCTGGTATGGGGACGTCCCAATGGGCATTTTGTAGGCGGTGTAGTATGCCCATAATGCATCGTCGAGCTTCACAGCCCAATCCTTCCTTTGCTTCATCGTCTTCTCTAATATCTGCTTGATTTCGCGGTTAGACAGCTCCGTCAACCCATTCCCTTGAGGGTGATTGATCACAGAATTATTTTACTAGCGACTTAGCAAAGCTAATAATAAAGCAGCAAATAAATTATCGAATCCCATGGGGAAGAAATAACGAAAAATCTTAAATACTAAAACATAGGTGCGCAAAATACTGGTTAGGGAAGAAAATAAACTTTGGGTTTTGTTTCAACTTAAAATTAAACAGGAAAATAAAAGACTTCTGTTGAAGCAGTTATGAGAAGTACAGATTTCAGGGATATCTATCTATCAAGTACGACATGTATGAATGAATTGATTAATTCCTAATTTAATTCCTCTTCGTAGTGAAACATCAAAAAAGTATTATGAACTTCTTTGTTGGACAATTCATAAAGTAGATTAGCCAACTACCTATCTTCGCTCGGTCTCAAGATGAATAAACTAACTCCAAAAATCAACAGATTTATTCCTATAATCTATCTCCTTCTGCTCAGACAAGAAATCAAATTATATTGTGAAAAACTCTTTCCATTGAAAACTATTACAGTTACGTCTCAAGTTCTCAACTAATTAATCCTAAGATGTGGCCAGCAAACTCAAGATTATGAATAAGCACAACTTTCACAAACTACGATGGGAAAGGGAAAATAATTCAATTAATCAAACATGCATACATTGATAGTTTGAAACCCTAGAATCTGAGAAGGGATTTAGTTACACATATTCATGAATAGAATCATCAGAGTTAAATAAAGACATGAATTGCATAAAACTTGGGTGTAGATGTCTTCCCACAAAAACCTATCTTCAAACATAAAACCTAAAAAACTCTTGGAAATCTCTAAAATCTTCAACTCTAAAATCTCTTAATTGCTCTACTGATTTCCACCCCAATTTTTGAATTTTACATGGCCTTTTATAGTAGTGATGGATGTATCAAACAGTATCTAGGATTAGATATGTCTCTATCTTCAAATCAGGATCAGATTAGGAAAACCCGTCGTCGCGTCGATCGATGAAGAAATCGCATCGATCGATGGCCTTGAAGTACCCACGTCGATCGATGCACATCTTATGTCGATTGACGTGGACCTGGCTTTCAAACCGTGCGTCGATCTATCTTCACTTTTCTTCGTCGATCGTCCTCTCGAAAACCTGCGTCGATCGACGTGCCCTGGGCATCGATCGACGTGAATCTGGAACTTCGAGCAATTCCCGATTCTTCCCTAATTCTGACTAAAAACCTGCATAATTCATCAATCACGGAATTACGAGCATAAAAGCCAATTCATGCATAAAAGGACACGTAAAACAATCAACACATCACCCAATTAGTCAAAGAACAAAGAGATAAGTTGGTAAAAGTACTAACTTATCAACTCCCCCAAACTTAAACCATTGATCGTCCTCAATCAATTCGCAGACAAGAAATCGAATCAAATGCAGATACAAGTGTGCAATGCCTCACAAGCTTCTTTTGCAATCTAAGTATCACTTATTCATATTGATCATGCAATCCAAACAAATTCTCATTGTTAAATTATTGAGGAGGAACCTCACCGGGCAGTGTTTGCACTCATCGCTCAAGAAGCAAAGGGTTTGTGTTTCACTCACTCAAGGTTTTAGTTTACCTCTCCATAAGTTTGACAAATTTCTCATCTCTCCACTACTTGTTAGTGTGGCTTTTCAGGGAATCAGAAAGGTCTTATTTTGGTTGTAATGTGGCTTACCTAAAAGGTGGGATATATTTGGCTAAGTGACTCAAAATATTGAAAATAAACCCATAGACCCAAGCATATCTTAACCACATACATTTTTCTCTTCCTATGCACAATCTTGTTCTTTTCCTTTTTTTTTTTCTTTTTATAATTTTCAGGGTTCCTTAGAACTTGTTTCAAGCTTTCGTGAACTAACAAACATATGAATTCTTTTCTCGTTCTTCTCTCTCTCTTTTTTTTTCACAAATGTTCACCTCTCTTTTTTTCTTAAATTACCCATGGAAACCCTTATTTTTACACATGGCTTCACATCACAATCCCACAATTCACACCTTCCAATAAATCAATTTATTCATCAACCCTTCTAATAAAAAAAAAGAATTTTTTTTT